>CAUYSK010040152.1:0-39191 GCA_963575035.1 Avahi laniger | reverse complement strand
CAGAGAAAAACATACCCTGGGGAAAAGAATCCTTATTCAATAAGTGGTGCTGGGAAAACTGGATAGCCACATGTAGAAGACTGAACCAGGATCCACACCTTTCACATCTCACAAAAATCAACTCACGTTGGATAGCAGATTTAAACCTAAGGAGTGAAACTGTTACAATTCTAGAGGAAGATGTTGGAGATAGTCTTCTAGACATTGGCCTAGGCAAAGAATTTATGAAGAAGATCCCAAAGGCAATCACAGCAACAACCAAAATAAATAAATGGAATCTGATCAAATTAAAAAGCTTCTGCACAGCCAAAGAAACTGTCACAAGAGCAAACAGACAACCTACAGAATGGGAGAAAATTTTTGCATGCTACAAATCCGATAAAGGGCTATTAACCAGAATCTATTTAGAACTCGGGAAAATCAACAAGAAAAAATCAAACGACCCTATCAAAAAGTGGGCAAGGGACATGAATAGAAACTTTTCAAAAGAAGACAGAATAAAGGCCCAAAAACATATGAAAAAATGCTCAACATTTCTAATCATCAGGGAAATGCAAATTAAAACCACAATGAGATATCACTTATCTCCAGTGAGACTGGCCTTTATCAAAAAGTCCCAAAACAATAAATGTTGGTGTGGATGCGGAGAGATAGGAACATTCACGCACTCTTCGTGGGATTGAAAACTAGTGCAACCTCTGTGGAAAAGAATTTGGAGATACCTCAGAGAGCTAAAAATAGAAATACCATTCGATCCAGCAATAGCGCTATTAGGCATCTACCCAAAAGAGCACAAAACATTCTACTATAAAGACATCTGCACTCAAATATTCATGGCAGCACAATTCACTATTGCAAGAATGTGCAAACAACCCAAGTGCCCGTCAATCCATGAGTGGATTACCAAAATTTGGTATATGTTTACAATGAAATATTACTCAAGCATAAGAAATGACGATGATCTAGCACCTCTTATACTTTCCTGGACTAAACTTAGGCCCATCATCCAAAGTGAGGCACCACAAGAGCAGAAGAATGGGATCCATTTGTACTCGGCATCAAATTGGTACTAACTGATCAACACTAGGGTGATCACATGGCAGAAATACTCTCCAGGGATTAGAGGGTTGGAGGGGCAAATCTACAACTAAAGGACACGGGGAGCACTAAATGGAGGAAAAGGCACGCCTTTAACCTGCATTTGGATGAGGCAAAGACATAAATTGTAACTAGCATGTTTGTATCCTCACAATACCTTGGAATTAAAAAAAAAAAAAACAGAAACAGAAATAATGAACAAAGCTGATTTTAAGTAGTGATAAAACTCAGAAAAATAACTTTTTGATTTATTTAATTCTCTGACTTCTTCATTGGCAAAATGGCTTTTTGTTTCTTTTTTAAGTTGTAGAAGGCAAACAATAGAAACTAACCAGATGATTAAAATATATGATATTAAAAATGAGCTGAAATTATATAAAATAGACTTACTTTTATTATAAAGTTTAAGATATATTTGTCCATGAGTGCAAGATGAATACTTGAATAATTAAATAGAATGTACTTTCTGTTTTAATGAATATAATTTAAATGGATTTCCAGCAGTAAAATTTCCTTTGAAAGAAGAACAGAAAGGAAAAAATAAAGTTGCCTAAAATGGCATCCTGCAACTATCAATTCGCACCAGATACCATAGGCTTTTGGGAACTTATTTGCATTTATTTGACTGCTATGAGGGCATGTTAAAGCCAATTTTAAAATATTAACAAAAAATGACCTTCAATGGCTTAACTTAAACTGTGGTAGGAATTTGTTGTTGTACCAGCTGCTACAAAGGGGGTCATATAGGAAAGTTTACCTATGTAGAAATGTAATATACATGTCTGTATTAATATAATATATAATATAAATACTTTAATATAAAATATAATATACATGTCTACATGCATAGAAATAACATATAAACCATTCATTGCTAAAATGGAAATTTTATATATATTTTTTTTTACTTCACTTGTGAATGGATTTCAGTTTTAGATTACCTGTATAAACTATCTGAAATTCATTGCTTTATTTAACTCACTTGTACAGACTTATAAACATATTATTATTGAAGAAACATAGAAAACAATAAGAATAGAAATACTATTGAATATGAATTTCAAATTATTAAGAAGTTTTCCAAATGTATTCCATTGTGGAATCCAAGCTGTCTTTGGTTTTCAGAATATTCTCCTTCATTACAATGTTGGTTGCCTGTTACTATTACTCATTTGACCATATTAGATTTTACGGTATTTCAAGTGGAATATATATCATGTTCATCTTTAAATTTCTGTGCTCATGCATCAGTAACAATATGCCTATAAGAGTGTTTTTTATACCATAATAATCAATGTATATTATGTAAATGTGAATTTCAATATAAATAAACATACCCAATTTTATTTCAGCCTTTTTTGAGAAAACTATTCTTTTTAATACAGACTAGTGAAATGGGGTTACTTTAAGTATATGATGATAATATATTTGATCTCAAATATAACTTAATACTAAATAAAATTTTACATCTAAACAAAACCAGAAATTTTATAGAGTAAGAAGAGAAATTTAGTAGGGTAATGTTTCTGGCATACAGAAAACTTGATGTTAACATGCTTCCAGATTTAGCAAGTCATCTCTATTCTGTTATTTATCACTGTTCAATGATTAATTAAGACTTGATGTTTACAGGAAGTAACTTACCTGTTTGAGTCTCAATCGGCATATGGGCCTTTCTTTTGCTTGGCAAATGAAACTTTTGATGCAGCCAGAGTAGACGATTACTTAAATAATTTTTCTTGTGGAGTGAAATAACCAGAGGTTGGCTAACATCTATCTCTCATTTTCCATTTTTATGACAAAATTCATAATTCAGACATTTTTAGCAAACCTAGAATATGTGGATATTTTGTACTTTCTATCGCCAACATTATGGAAACAGTATTTTGTAATTTTCTGCTGGATTTTTCGGACTGCCTCAGTTAGAAAACAAACAAAAAAACTATTATCGGACGGAGTAATGTGGGTGCATTAGGCAATGCTGAAATGGAGACTTGCTAAAGGATAGCTTATATGGGCATAGCTTTCAGAATAGCTCCCAAGAGTAGTATCACAGAAGATGAAAACTCAGGCAAATTCTTCTATAAATGTTTTAACGCTAATGAAAAAATCTTGAAATTTGTCACATATTTCTTGAGAAGTAGTCACGAGTACAGAACATAAGTGAATATAATTCAAGAATCTATGAACATACATTTTGTTGCCCTAACCCTAACCTTGTGATTTGATAGTGCTATAGTCTTAAATTTCAAAGAAAATAGCTATTGTTTGATAAAAGGCAAGCCTTCCTTAAAGGAGTAAATTCAAGTTAATGCTATGAGTCAGTAGATTAAACATTGCACAAATGTAGAAGAAGTTTGTAAATTGCAAAAGACCATAAAATCATTGATTTACTGTTTTCAAAACCTTTTCACATTATCATTGGCTATTTTAACATAATATTACTCAGTTTTGTTCTCTGTATGATGAGATATTTTCTACACTTGCTTTTAGTATATTCATCATTTATCTTTTCACTCAAGCTATTAACCTTGTCATAATTTTTGACTTCTCCCTTAATCTCCAAATTTAACCTGACAAATATACATCTGATTTTACAAAAAAAAAGTTTTTTTCAAATTTTATTTCCTATTTATATTCTAATTATTAAATTCTTTTTAATTTGTATCTAGAGTGCTATAGTTTCCTTTCTAATTGGTCTCCTCACTACACTATTGCCTTTATCGAGGAAGACTATATGCCCTTTGGAATGATTTGATTCAGCATTTCTCAAAATTACATGTGCATAGCAATCACCTGGGAACCTTGTTAGAAGGCAGATTCTTATTCAGTAGATCCAGAATAGAGTCTGTGCTTCTGCATTTACAAGCTCACACATGGTGCTGATGATACTGTTCTGCAGATTACACTTTGAGAAGCAAGACTCGTAGCAAAACCTTAATTGTTCATGTTACTTCCTTTCACGAGATTTGGACAGCAGCTCATTGCTATTTGGAACAGAAAGTTATTCAGGACCTTTATCATCATACCCTATAATTACAACAACTTATTTTAAGCTTCCCTCTTTGTCAGTGACAGGCCTTAATATGCAATCTTCCAATATCAAACTTAGGTATTTCAAAAAAGTATGGGGGTGCATCATGCCTATGTGCCTGTTTTATTATTCAGGGTAAAATAGACACAACAGGAAATTCATATTTAGATAGATAGATAGGTAAATGAGAGGGGATTTATTAGAAGAATTTGTTCCTGTGATTATGGAGACTGAGAAGTGAGAGGCCATCTGCAAAGTGGAGCCCCTAGGATGCTGGTAGTATGACTCAGTCCAAGTCCAGAAGCCTCAGAATAAGAGTAGCTGATGATTTAACTCTCAGTCTGAGAACAAAGACCTGAGAAATGGGGCAGAGTGGGGTGGAGTGGGTGGGGTCCCGGTATAAATCCTAGAGTCCAAAGGAGATCTAGAGATCTGATGTCCAATGGCAAAAGAAGAGGAAATTGCCCTTTCTTTGCCTTTTTTATTCTATTTGGGCCCCCAAACAATTGGATGGTGCCTGCCACATTGAGTACAGATCTTCCCCACTCAGTCCACCAACTTCATGCCAATTTCCTCTGGAAACACCTCACAGATACACTCATAAGCGATGCTTTTAGGTATTCCCTAAAATTAGCTGTCAAACCTGTTGACGTACTCTTGGTCCTGCCTAGGACTTTCTCACTGCTATTTTCTTCTGTCTTCAAGACTAACTTTAATTGTTATTTTCTCCAGAAAACCTTAATTGGATGCTCCAGGCTTGGGTTGATGGTTCTTAGCACTCTCTCTTATCACTCTGGGTTGACCACTATTACAGCACTTAAGATGGTTCTGAAATTATTCAGAAGTATTTATTTCACTGGTTTGTAAGTTTGGGGCCATGGTATTTTATAATATGATATTCTATAAAAACAGTAGTAAAAAAATTCAGTCTTTCCTTTAGCATTTTAAGTTGATTTTTAAAATTACGGATACTTATTACGTGTAAAATGTATTACTTTACACACATTTGTGCCCAAAGTTTATAGTACTGCTAGAAGTTTGTTCCCCAAAATATAGTAATTTTCATAAATTCATTTTGTGTCATGTATATCAAACACAAGCATAAAGATATGGAATATTTACAATTTTATACACTATATTTTTGAATACTTCTATAACAGAGTAAACTATTCTTTTGCATGTGAAAGGAATCTTCTAGTTAAAATATTACACATCTGAAGACTAGAAGAATTTTCCAGAGACTAATTTTTGTTTTCATACATTTTATAATTTAGTTCTACTCACTTTCCAATACTTCTGGAGCCTGGCTCTAATAGGCAAATTATCATCTTTTACTTTTCACCTTGGTGTTTGGTTGCTGGAAAAGTCAGCACAGTAGGATATAGGCATATTTCTGACACTATTTCATGAATATAGATAGCAAAAATTTAACTGTATATGAAAGTGACTGCAAACAGCATAATGTATTTCACTAAGCCCAAACTACAGGCTTTGTCAAATCAGCTTTCCCTTTCTTGGAAGTGTGATGGTGGGGAAGTCTGAGTGGGAAAGATAGTAGTTTCAACTGATTATAGCTAAAATGTCTTACTTTTCACGTTTTATAAAAAGACATGTGATCCTGGAAACCCAGTGCTAGCACTCATCCTAGAACTTTGAAGTGGGGGAAGGGTTGCTAAAGCTTAGTTTCACTAGCTTTCTGGAGTATAGCTTTCTGTTAATAGCCATTCTCACAAAAATACAAATAGCAAACATCTTAATCTAAGAATTCAAATAATTGAGAGAGGAAGGAATTCAAGTTGCGGTTCCCACAGTGTTTTGGTGTATACAAATGGGACACGGTAAACTCCATCCTGCTAGAATCTACAATTTTTCACAGAATGGCTCGTGTTTCTTTTTCTTATACGGCCCGTCTAAGAAAACAGAACTTGAGCAATTTATTCTAAATGCAAAAGATCTCCTCATTTTAATTATTGTATTTCCTCTTTCTTTTTCCTAAAAATTTATAGTTCCTAAAAGAGCTGGCAGTACTATATAAAATATCTATTTTTATAATATATGTTAGTGTTCAGTATGTAAAAATACTTTACTTTCAAAATGCCAAATTCTATATTGTAAAACATTCCTTTGCTTTATCAACAATGTTGGTTTGAGATTTTAGATTGCATATTTTCTAAAGAAACATTGTGGAATGTTGCTATCATCTGCTATATTCAACTTTCTCTTATTAATATTTTAAATGTACATTTTCATTTACAACAACTATATATATAGTTGTTGTTGTCGTTTGGTTTTGAACCAAGAACTCCTAGTTTACTGTATTCCTCGGCTGAGAAATAACCAAGCAAGATTTAGTTAATTATGGTTTCCAGTGGAAATGAACCTCTGTGGAGTAGGTCTCAAGATGATTCAGATTCTGGCCTTAAGAAAAGGTTTGGCATTCAATGTTTGATGAAGAAGTTAGTGTTCTGGAGGCACATTTTGCTTGCCAAGAATGAGTTTTAGGAAGCATTAGATTTCATTAGCTGGACTACACCATTTGGAAGAAATATTCCTCCTTTATTCTGTTTGAGTGTTGGATTGTGATAAGCCCTTTTACTTTTGCCAGAAGTGACTTAGTTGTTGTAGTTCCTTGTCAATTAAGACAGGAGCCAGGTGTCTCATGTGGTGATTCTGCTTCGATTACCATTTAAGAACAATTCTGACTTGCTTACGAGGCCAAACAGCAGACAAGGGCCACATTACAAGGGAGACAATTTTACTTTATTATAAGAAAATATTCTAAAAGAAAATCCTGGCTGTGACAGTTGAAGTAAATTGGTTGGATAGCTCTTCTATGGATAAGGGGTATCTTGAAAAAGAAATTATAGACAATAATCAGGCCTACCTTCATAAATATATTACTTGTTCTTCTAGGCAGGCAGAATAAAAATTTCAAATCTCAACTTAACATTATGTTGTTGTTTTAATTACTTATTCCAAGAAGTAAACACATCACTTCCTCAGAAAAGGCCCATTGGCTATCAGAAGTCTGTTACTCACCTGGGTTCTCAATCAAGCTCTGACAGTACTAACTGCTTTAGACAAATTATGTAACCTCCTTGTTGGTTTCTAAGTTTTTTAATTATTCTCTAGACTCAGAGGAGATATCATACATATAGGTATATACACCTTTTAGCAGTAGATATCTTTATAGAAATAAAATCTGTTGGGGAACCTCAATATATTAAACAGATACCAGTGGTTTTCCACTAGTATAAATTTCTATTTTCTATTTTAAACTCAATTTATATTTTTTAACTGCAAAAATAACCAATGAGAACATTGAAGAGGATTCAATGTAAATAAAAATGTTAAATTAGAACCTATAGATGACAATAGGGCTTATAGCAGATTTTGTAGTCAAATAATTTATGTTTTGTTCCCTTTCAAGATATCAGCATGATTGGATGTTAAGAAGGGGAGAGAGTAAGATGGGGGTGAGAGATACAAACTTATCTATAGGGTACAATGTACACTATTCTGGTGATGGGCAAACTAAAAACCTTGACTTTAGCATTATACAATTCATCTATGTAACAAAAACACTTGTACCCCCTCAATTTTAGGAACAAAAATAATAATAAAAGATATCAACATGATCTTGGTTCATATACATCTGCAATCCCCAACCCCTGGGCCACAGACTGATACCTGTCAGTGGCCTCTTAGGAACCAGCAGGAGGTGAGCAGAGGGTGAACGATCGAAGATTCATCAATATTGACAGCTGCTCCCCACAGCTTGCATCATCACCTGAGCTCTGCCACCTGTCAGATCAGTGGTAACATTAGATTCTCATAAGAGCATGGGCCCTACTGTAAATTGCACATGTGAGGGACCTAGGTCATGCACTCCTTATGAGAATCTAATGCCTGATGATTTGAAATGGAGCTGAGGTGGTGATGCTAGCACTGGGGAGCAGCTGCAAATACAGATTATCATTAGCAGAGAGGTTTGACTGCATACTAAATGTAATGCTTTTGAATCATCCTGAAACCATTGCCACTCTGGTCCATGGAAAAATTGTCTTCCATGGAACAGGTCCCTGGTGCCAAAATGGTTGGGGATCACCAATATAGATGATTTTTTATAAATTATAACAAATTTTTTGTTTTTCACGTGTTGTATTTTGCATCTTGTCTCGTAATATGTAAGCTACATGAGAACAGATAGCTTCTCTGTTGTGTCGATTATATATTCTTGGAACTTTGTAATAGGTGCTGGAAATAAAAATATTTGGTGCATTAACTTGTTGAAGATACTTTGATGTCAAAGCAAAATAATAATAATGATAACAATAATCACTACTACTTTTTGAATATCTATTTGCTAGGTAGATTTTTATGTGCTTTACAGATATTAACTAATTTAGTACCTATAATAATGTAAGATAGTATTACTAGTAACCAAAATTTTAGATAAATTTCCCAACATTTCGGAACTAGTTTTATGAGAGCTGAAGTTAAAACCCATGCAGCCTGACTCCAGAGTGAATACTCTTAATAATACATTAAGTCTTTCTAAACAAACTTAAAATCATTAAAATTAAATAACATTTTAAGATAATGAGCTACATTTAAGCTAAATAAAATTAAATTAAATGCAGGAAATCAGTTTCTCTGTCATGTTAGTTACATTTCAAGTTCCCAATAGCCACAGGTAGCTGGTGGGTATTATATTTGACAGTACAGATAGGGAACATTTCTATCATCCCAGGAAACTCTATTGAACAGTGTCGATCTAGAAAAAGTATCGGGGACTTTTTTGTATAAAAGGACCAGATAGTACCTAAACTTTGCAACCCACACTGGTTTCTTGTAGCTACTCAACACTGTCACTGCAATGTGAAAGCAGCCATAGACAATACATAAAAAAATAAGCAATAACGTTTTACTTATGGATAATGGAATTTGAATTTTGTATAATTTTTACATTTTATGAAATATTAGTAATATTTTTTCTAACCATTAAAAATGTTAAAACAAACCATCCTTAATTTTCAGGTCTAATAATAACAGGCAGTGGGCTGAAATTGTCTCATCCCTGGTCCAGATGTTTGCTTCTTGAATTAGTAAGTGCATAAACTTAAAAATTTGGAAATACAAACAATTCGTTGTATAGATAAATATTTCACATCTCATGACACTTACATAGCAAAGGTTGTACAATATAAAACATTATCATAATAAACACTTTTACAAAGTGATATAATAGTGAAGTATGAAAAAGAAGAGAGGATTAAGATCAACTTTGCAGACATTGTGCCCTTTCTGAAAGTTGACAATGTAAGATTTTCCAAATGTTGGTATTTCTAAGAATAAATCCAAGAATGGTTCACCATGTTCACATAGAGATATTTTCAAATCATTTAATTTACAAACCTAGTGAGCATTTCTAGGTGTAGTGCATCCTTATAACTTTTCAACATAGTTATCTCATTGTAGAGGGTAGATGGAAAATCTACTTATTTCTAATTATTTTCTGAAAATTCAGAATGTAGTGAAGATTTTATCAATTATCTACAGTAACAATGTGATCCATAAATTCAGACCAGTGGTTTTCAATGTGACACCCAGGACTTACCCTAGATTGTGAAATGGTGGTGGGTGAGGTAGTAAGTGGGCACCTGGTATTACTTGACAGTTACCAGGAGATTCTATTATGTAGCAATGACTGGAAAGCAATGATTTGACACAATATGTAATCGAGGGCAATTTCTCCAGTTTTTCTATATTAAAACTGGAGCCTCGGCTCTTCACAGAACTGCCTTAACACCCAATGCACTGCACGGCACAGCACTGGAAAGAGAACAGAGGGCCAAAGCGCTCTGCTGGCATGGTGGTCATGAGAGATCCCCGTCGATACAGGTCAATCTTACAGTGAAGTGCAGTAGTGACTAATCAGGAGTTGCTGTAACCTGGTTGTGGGACTCACAGAAGCATGAACATAGTTACAGACGAAGTGTTGGAAAGAGCTACACAAAGAACTATCCCAGCATAAATCTAGATTTCAGGTAATGGCACTGAGACTCTTAAGAACTGTTTTAAAATAGTGGCCATTCAATTATTATACAGATTATGGAGCAATTTGTTTAATATCCTAAAATATTTATGAACAGTATCAAAGAGCAGACACTAAAAAAAAAAAACTAAGGACATAGATAAAAAGAGAATGTAATGATATAAAAAGCATAAAATAAAGAAAGTTGGATTACATTAAAGAACTAGAGGATGAAAGATATTCAGGATCCAAAAATGATAAGATAAATGTGATGTTTAAATACAGTAATAAAAGTAAATGATATATATTATATGATATAAACAGTATTATGAATCCTTCTGAAAAGGCATTCTAGATGATTTATAGTTGTATTGGGAAATTGAAGTTAATATTCTCAGGAAATAAAAAGAAAAAAAATACCAGCAAAGGACTTATTAGGATCAATTATTCCAAAAGTGATATCAAATCCTTGACAAAGAAATAATTGTTAGTATCAAGATGAAATATTAACCAGGTTTTTATTTTAAAGTGTGTGAACATGTTTAATTTGTCTATGATTAAGAACATTTCACAGCTTTTTCTGTTAGAAAACAAAATAATTCTGAATTTTACGTTAGGGTATTTTTTCATAGTCATATAACTAGATTTTGACTAATGATTTTACCATGATCAATTAAGAACACTTAGTCATAGTAAAAATAGTTATTTGATTACACAAGTATATGAAATAATTTTGCATGATGTGATAGATAATAGCATGTTAAGTTGACTGCACTTAATAAATTGATGTGAAATGATTTGTTAGGAGACCCAATTTGTGTGTATCTTTTTTTCTTTAAACTCATTTTTGTGAGTGCCTTTTATTGGATCCCATATAGACACATATTATGACTTTATATGTAGCAAGATTTTATGGAATTACAAAAAAGTGAGTTATAGAGATGTAATAAGATCTTCAGTAACTGAAGTTTGGATTTCTTGGTCTGCTGAGTTTTGAATTTGAAAGTTTTGCACGTATGACCTATTTTTATAGACTTGAAACCCTTAGCATGTTAAAACACATAAAAGTTATATCTATATAAAAATAAAAATGTGACTAAAAGTCATCAAGAAATCAATTTTGATGATGGTTTGAGTTTTTTCTTGATAATACTTTCTTACCCAAACGTTTGGAAATGTGTCATTCAAGGATCAATTGGTTTTAGACCTCAATATTTCCTACAACGCATAAATGGTCCTGCTATCATGAATTTGATGTATTTAGACAGTCTATTATTTGCTTTTAAATTGTATTATATGTCACTCATTTATCATTGTTATTAGAGGTCAAAGGGAAAATAATATGCCATTGTTACAAAAAACATTAGCGATTGAGAATTTTGAACATACTATGATGTTCTGTCAATATTTTTTTTGTAACATAACAAATAATAGCATAGTTTAATAGATATAAATGAATGTGCATTTCTATTGCTCAAGAAGTGGCTGTGTATTGATGTTGGTTAGCAATTTGTGCAAAAATAAACCTGGAAAATGGAACCTAAGGAGGAGAGATACAGAGAAATGCTATTTCTAAAATACTTAGCTGGTCATATGATAAACTAGTTTTAAGAGAAAGGAGAATTTTCTTTACTTACATTTAGAACTTCTATAATTTTAATATTCCTGAAATTTTGGTCAAGCTCTGGTACACAGAGACTTAGAAAAACATACTAATGGTAAATCAAACCTGCTTATGCAATGACTCCTCCTTGAAGCAAATGACTGCCCAATATTTTAAACATGTTTTTGATTAGGTAAATGTGTGTAAGTAATGAATCGTGCGGGCTTAATTCACTATAAAATTAACACCTCTTTAATGACCTATATCGAGAGTGTTTGATTTTATTAGAATTTTAAGACTAGATAAAACATTATCTTGATGGATTCCTAAACATTTGGATATACTTCTCATTATGTTTCTAGTTACTATTTCTCTAGATTTTTTTTTAAATCTATTTTCCAGATCAGTTTTCACCTTTCTTCCTTATATTTAGATTGTGTTTTTAGTCCCAGAGAAATGTTTCAGTAGAGATGAGAACCTGAGATTTTCACTGCAACTGCACACAAATTTGATGAGACAGTTTCATATAAAAATTTACTGTAAATTTACTCCAAAATTCTATGATATTGATAGCAACTGAATTGAACTTTGCCTACAACTAGAGGGTCATTTTCATGTCAACTGATTTAGTGACTCTGTGATTTACTATTGCTTGAGAAAAATGGTCTCAAAGAGGTCCAGAATTTCTACAGAAAGTGCATTTTAATGCTATTATTTAGTTTTATGGCTAAGGTTTAAATTACCACTTGACCCTTACATACATTTCCAACCTGATACAATAATGTGCATTACCCTAAATCCTCCTTGCCCAAGAAACTGTTCTCCCTGCTATTACCTTTCATTCCATGAGCCATTATGCCTCTGTTCTGGCTCATCATGCTTTTTCTGATTGAAATACCTGCCTGCCACCTCCTCCCTCCTACCCTTCCTTCCTTTCTTCTTAGGTTCTTTTATTTTTTTCCTTTAATCTGAATGTTTTCTATGCTATTTTTAGAGTCTAATTTTTCTTCCAGATTCCATGAAGCTTTTCCTTACTATCTCATCTCTTTATGATTTTTTTTTCTCTGAAATACTTAAAATTTATTTTTTTACCCTGTAACTTGATCTATTTTCTGGTTCACTGCTATATATTTTTTTATATATATATATATGTCCTGCCATTTTATAATGACACCAGACATCAAGGGAATCCCTGGTTTAGAAGAATCATATTTCAATTTATAAGGAATATTAAGAAAAATTGTGTGCAATCTCTTAGTGTTGGTAGGTGTCCTTAACACTAATATTGTTGGCTTGAAAGAGTTGGAGTAACAGGATTTTACTGTGGTCAATGTCTTCTATCTATACTCAAATCACTATTTCTGGATTTCCTTTAAACAACTATTTATTCAACAAATATTTATTGCATATTCAACAGCTGTAGAACACAGTTCTAAACTCTGGAAAGAAAGTAATAAATAAAAAAGACTGAGGTATTTGTCCTCATAGAACTTGCATCTTAAGTTCAAAAAATTGACTAAATGTTGCATTAGTACTTAGAGCTTATTACTCATACTCTTCACATTTATGATATGAATTAAGAATTTCCTTATTCATAAACTGAATCAAGTAGTCATCACCACACAAGTTCTTAAAAGCACAGACTTGGCCGAGCGCGGTGGCTCATTCCTGTAATCCTAGCACTCTGGGAGGCCGAGGTGGGTCGATTGTTTGAGTTCAAGAGTTTGAAACCAGCCTGAGCAAGAGCGAGACCCCGTCTCTACTAAAAATAGAAAGAAATTAATCGGACAACTAAAAATATATAGAAAAAATTAGCCGGGCATGGTGACACATGCCTGTAGTCCAAGCTGCTCAAGAGGCTGAGGCAGAAGGATTGTTTGAGCCCAGGAGTTTGAGGTTGCTGTGAGCTAGGCTGATGCCACGACACTCACTCTAGCCCGGGCAAAAGAGTGAGACTCTGTCTCAAAAAAAAAAAAAAAAAAAACAAAGACTTTATTTGGAAAGTATGGTGGATCAAGATATTTAGGCTCAATACAGGGAAATAGTTAGGAGCACATGGCCTAGATTAGCAACTCCTGGATCCAAAGAGTGGCTTTGTGGATTTCTGGTTTCATCTTTGAAGTCATCACTCCTATCCTCATAACAAAAACAAAGCTGAATAGAATGAAAATTAATGATAAGGAAAACCATCACCCTGAAACCTGAAGAGACAGGCCATATAGGAGGGTCACCATAAGATTGATTTATCTGGAGCAGAACCCACTAAAACTGATGGGAACTCTAAGTGGTAATTTTGACAAATAACTGTAGGCTGAGTATGAAATGCATGAAAGTAAAAAGAAAACAAAAAACAAAACTCTTGGGGGCCACAGTATTAACGAAGACCCCTCACTTTTGGTTTCACCTCTAATAATCTCACCGGGTTTATATCAAGAAAGGACCCTTTGTGCCTCTGGTATGGGAAGGAGAAAATTAATCACTGTGAAATACGACGAGAGCATTCTTTAAAACAAATCCTGCTCTTCAGGGTAAAAGACTTTACCAGAGCTTTATCTCACTTGGGGAAAGCCATTTGACTCACTCTATTCTTACGTAGCCTCCATTTTTACTTAGGGGGTGGGGGAAAAAAAGCTAAGAAACATTTGTGGAGGTCACAGCCCTCAGACACAGACCCACTAGAAGACTGGAATTTAATTGTAGGTTGTTCAATTGCTTCCCCTCTTTCACCTCCACTGTATTAGTTTGCCAGAGTTCCCATAACAAATACCACAGACTGGGTGGCTTAACAGAAATATATTTTCTCACAGCTTTGGAGGCTAAAAGTCCAAGATGAAGGTTTTGGAAGGTTTTTTTTTCTTTGGAGGCCTCTCTCCTTGGCTTATAGATGGCCACCTTCTCATTGTGTCCTCACGTGCAGTCTTGTCTCTGTGCATGGGCATCCCTGGTGTCTCTTCCTCTTCTTACAAGGATAGCAGTCATATTGGATTAGGATCCACTCATCTTATTTTACCATATTTACCTTTTGAAAGGCCCTATTTCCAAATATGGTTCCATTCTGGGGTACACAGGTGGTTGGGAATTCAACATAATTTTGGGTTGGACATTTTGATTTTTAATTGATATTAAAGATATATAGGAACATAGGATATTTATATGATGATCTTGTATACAGTGACAATATAAAATATATAACTAATTATAATCATCTTTTTTGTAAATTATTTTCCATTTTCTATAGAGTATCATATTTTCTGTTAATATCAAAGTTTTGGTCTACTTTCTAATTCTTATAATTCATATAACTTATGATTAATTTCAAGTGTATGTCAAATTTGATCTGAGTTTCTTATCTTTCTTTTTACTTCAAAGAAATGTTCCCAACATTTTATTATGACAGATTATGTTTTCTTGTAAATATGTGGTTATCTTTTATCAGGCTGAAGAAGTTCCATTTAGTCTTGCCTTGCTAGATTTTTTTTTTTCATGGATTTCTTTTAAACCTTGAAAAAATATATTTCAGCATCTAATAACATAGGTATATGACTTTTTCCTTTAATATGTTAATGTATTTACTTACACTGATAAACTTTCTGATGTTTTTTATGCTTGGGATGAACCCAACTCAGCTAATGATATTTTTGTTATTGTTATTGTTTTAACTCATGACAAGTTTGGGATACTCCATCTATCTTTATATGTTGCAATGGTTTATGTTGTTTTTTTTCCCCCTATATTCTCCTCGCCACCTTTGGATGATTTTATTATATCAGCCTTATAAAGCGAGTTGTATAATTTTTCCTCTTTTAGTCTATTCTTTAAAATATTTAGTACAAGATGGAAATGATCTTATTTTTAAAACTAAAAAACTTTCCTTTTGAGATTGGAATACTATACATGCACGATAATTCAAGGAAACACTGGTCATGGTTTGGGAAAAATCTTCCCCTGTTATTCTTGATTAAAGATATAGTTCAATGTCCAAGTGCCACTCCATCATTTTCTCAGTGCTTCTTCTTGATGAAAGTTGCTCTTGGTGAAGAAATTGTTAGTCAGATATGAGAATAGTTGCAGCTGTTGTGCATATTTAAATACTGCCAAGGGATGAGATTATCAAATTGTACAAAAAACTGGTTTTTGTATCTCTCTGTATAGAGAAAATGTACCATTTTCCAAGTTATTCTGCTTTGCAAATTGTCCCATCAACATCTGTGAAAAACATAAAGAGAATAAATGGAAAATACTGGTATATTTACTCTAATAGTAGTAGCCAGAATTTTGTGATCCAATCACATTTTGGATAGCCTATTTAGACCCTGGAAAATATATATTGTTTCTATTATTAAACATGAAGAGTATATATAATAAAGTCATCTAGGAGAAAAAACAGGTGGATAAGCTTTTAAGCTTTCTTTTCTTCATCCTCTTGTTATTATCATTATTTTGTAATTTTTTTTGAGGATTTTTAGCTATTTAAGTGGTGAGCATTTCTTTTTTTTATAATACTTTTATTTTGCTATACAAGACATTTGAATCATTTCCTATATCTCTTTGGAATGAATAGAAATACTTACCCTGTTACCTAATTTGCATTTTGCAAATATTACTTGACAGGATGGAAGCTTTTGTTGGAGGATGAGGAAGACACACAGTTTTAAGCATCAGTTGTTAATGTCCTGAAAAGCAAATCTCCTGCAAGGATGCTTAATTCTGGTTATTTTAAGGTAAGATATCAGTGCTTTGTACTCTACTTTTCCTAGGTAATTTTTATTATTGAGAGGTGGGCATTTCTTGTATTCAAATTATTTAGTTTTAGCATTTTAACAGATTTTGTAACTGTGGCTTTTATTGAAAGAAAAATCAATGTTTTTGGCATTGTTCAGAATAACATTATTCCTGAAAGACATGTGCCTTTAGTTTAGTTTAAGTTCACTTCTAGGCTGATTGTTAGAGAACTCATTTCCAAAACCTGTCAGCAAAAGTGGTAAAATGAATAATTACCTAAGGCTAGAATTACTTTGAAAATCTATAATTCTAAAAAAATTACTTTTTGTCTTAGTCGTTATGATCCAATGACCCTTGGAGGAATCACATTTCACTGTCAGAACAAGCCCAAGAATCTTTAATAACTCTTAAGATTTCCTCTTCTTAATACTAAGTATGGAAGAGGTAATTTCAAAGAAAAATATAAAGGAGGGAAAGAAGAAGATAACAATGAAAAAGAAATATTTTTCCTATTTCCAAAATGGAGTAATAATAACATTAAATAAGATTATCCAATTCAAATACTTTTGAGGATTTGATGACACAGAATCAATGAATTCTTGGAAATTTTGATTTCTCCTGTAATTTTATTGCTCACCTACACAGAATACTTAGGCTTTTAGCATATCCTGTGGAGTGAACATACTTTTTCATTGTAAAACTCAAGATGACAGAACTTTGTATTATATAGGGTCAAAAATAAGTGAGTATAGTTTAAAAAGAGCACAGAAGTAGAAGATTTCAGATTCATGTCTTGGTCATTGCCTTGTGGCTCTTTCTATAGCTACACCTCCTGTAATAAAATACGTAACATGTACTGGGTGTTTACTAGGTGACAAATACTGTGTGAAACCATTACATGCATTGTCTTATATTGGAACAAATTTTGCTTTGTAGATGAGGGAAAAAAAGAGGTTCAGAGAGAAGTGACTTGCTCAAATTCATGGACTTGTCAGTAACTGGAAGAGCTGAAATTTGAACCCAAGCAATCTGATTCAAGAGCCCTCATTCTGCATTTGCAAGCAGGCAGGCAGGCTCAGAACTGTAAATTTTTATTGGCTTTATTAGTTATCTTCTCTTCCACTGTACTTACAAAGAACACCATCAGCCTCTCACAGAGGATATTATTCAGGACACTAAGCTAATAATATAGGTGTTTTGCTATGCACATATCTGAGTAAGAGGGGACAAACACATGTTTTCTGTTTTAGGCTAATGTTAAAAGAAATAAAAAGTCAATCATACCTAGATAGATTCTTTGAGAAAAGTAGTCAAACCAATAATGTCATATATCCATTTCCTCTTTAAATTTAAACTTGGGCCAGGTATGGTGGCTCACGCCTGTAATCCCAGCACCTTAGGAAGCTGAGGAGGGAGCATGATTTGAGCCCCGCCTGAGTGACAAAGCGAGTTCTTGTCTCTACGAAAAAAATAGAAGAATTAGCCAGTCATGGTGGCATGCACCTGTAGTACAAGTTACTGGGGAGTCTGAGGCAAGAGGATCATCTGTGCCCAGGAGTTTGAGGTTGCAGTGAACTATGATGACACCACTACACTCTATGTTGGACAATGGAGCAAGACCCTGTCTCAATAAATAAACAAACAAACAAATAGATAAATAAATAAATAAATTTATCCCAACTGAAGTGAAGCTCGCAAATACAATGATCATTATTTCCCTTACAATATCAATCTTACATTAAACACATGCACACACACTTTTGTTATTTTCAATTGACTAAAATTTTAAAACTGGGAATAACTACATGTAATTTTGTCAGTATAATGGAAAAGAAATGTAACTTTTTTTTTGAGAAGACCAAAAACAGAAGGGTAAATTTCAGTTGGATAGGTTTTTATTTTAAAATGTGAACCTTTTCGACTGTATTATGCATTTTTAGAAGACTTATATACAGATGAAGCTCCCTATGCATAGGGCTCTACCACCTATTTATTATTTACTTGCCATATCTGTTACTTTACATTTATTCCTAGTAAGGTGATTAACATCTATTTCTTCTAGCACGCTAAGTTAGAATCTATATGGAAAGGACTGGGCATCTCTGGTATCTTGCACAGATTCTGGTATGGTCTCAGTTCTCGATTAATTTATGGAAAATGAATTAATAAAACATACTATATGAAATAATTATATATTCCTTTTAGTTTGGAAATCATGCCTTATGTAAAAAAAATTTGATAAACTAGGAAGAATTATATAACAAATATTATGATTATTTTATTGATTATTTTGTATTTTTATTATAACTGAAACAAATATTTATTTAGTATATATAATTTTTAGACACTTTTTGTTTCTTTTAAAATGGATTTATTTTAAAAGTAACCTACAGATTCAATGCACCCCCTATCAAAATATCAATAACATTCTTTACAGAAATAGAAAAAAAATCCTAAAATTCATCTGAAGCCTAAAAAGACATTGAATTGCCAAAGCAATTCTTGAGCTAAAAGAACAAAGCTGGAAGTGTCACACTATCTGACTTCAAAATATACTGTAAAGCTATAATAACCAAAACAGCATGGTGCTGACATAAAAAGATACATATATTAGTGGAACAGAATAGAGAACCCAGAAATGAATCTACACATTTACAGACAATTGATTTTTGACAAAGGTACCAAGAACACACAATGGGTACAGGATAGTTTTTTCAATAAATGGTGTTGAAAAAACTGGATATCCACATGCAAGAGAATGAAATTAGATCCTTATTTCTCAATATATACAAGAATCAATTCAAAATGGATTGAAAACTTAAATGTAAGATCCAAAACTATGAAACTACTAGAAGAAAACATAGGGAAAAAGCTTTATGACATTGGTCTGGCCAATGATTTTTTTGGATATGACTCTAAAAATGTAGGCAAGAAAAACAAAAACTACACAAGATTACATCAAATTAAGAAGCTTCTACACAGCAAAGTAAATAAACAACAGAGTGAAGAAGCAACCTACAGAATGGGAGAAAAATATTAATATTTACAAACTATACATTTGATAAGGGCTTAATATCCAAAACATGTAAGAAACTCAAACAACTCAATAGCAAGAAACATATAAGCCAACTAAAATGGACATAATATCTGAATCAACATTTCTCAAACGAAGATATATGAATGGCCAGAAGGTATATAAAACAATGTTCAACATCACCAATTATCAGGGAAATGTAAGTCAAAACCAAATGAGATATCACCTCACCCCTGTTAGAAAGGTTGTTTTCAAAAATACAAAACAAAATAACAAGTTTTGGTGAGAATGTGGAGAAAAAGGAACCATTAAACACATCAGTGGGGATGTATATTAGTATGGCCATTATGGAAAACAGTATGAAAGTTACTAAAAATATTAAAAATAGAACTAACATATGATCTAGCAATCTTACTAGTAGGTTTTTAAATGAAGGAAATGAAATCAGTATGTCAAAGATATATCTGCACTGCCATGTTTATTGCAGTATTATTTACAATAGCCAAGATATGGAATCAACCTAAGTGTCCATCAATGGATAAATGAATAAGGAAATTTGGTATGTATACACAGTGGAATACTATTCTGTCACAATAAAGAACTAAATCCTGTTGTTTGTGACAACATGGATGAACCTGGAGGACATTATATTAAGTGAAATAAACCAGGCACAGAAAGACAAATACTGCATGATCTCACTCTTATGTGGAATCTAAAAAGATGATCTCATGGAAGTAGAGGGTTGAATGTTGGTTATCAGAGTCTGGGCTGGTTGGGTGGAAGGTGGGGATGGGGTAATGTTGGCCAAAAGTTATATAGTGACAGTCAGATAGGAGGAATATGTTCTAGAAATCTATTAGGCAGCATGGTGATTATAGTGAATGATGATATATTGTATTCTTGAAAATGCAGGGATAGTGAATATTAAACGTTCTCACCACAAAAATGATAACTATGTGAGATAATATATTTGTTAATTCGCTAGAATTAACTATTTCACAATGTATATATATACTTCAAAACATTATGGTGTACATGATAAGTACATACCTTAAAATGATTTAATTTATTTAGAACAGATTTTACTAAGGGATCTATATCTAGATGGAAGAAGAAAAACATAACTTTTTTTATATCTTAGACAGCAAAGGCAAAATTAATGATACTACTCAGCTTCCTTAACTAAGGTAATATACTCAAATCATGGTTTTAAAAATAGCTCTGTTAAAATATTCAAGCAATTTATTGATTCCCCATGTAAAAGATAAATATATCTTAATGATCAGATAATTGCACTCCCCTCTCAATTCTCCTGGTCTGTTTCACTGATTTTTCATTCTGTGCTACTGCTACCTATTACAACATCCTGTGTGAGAGATAGGAAAAAAAAAATAGGTAAGTGCTTAAATTCTGAATTAAGCTTTTTTTCCCCCCATTTTGATCTTCGAAATTCTACAACATGAACATTGTTACTATGAGATAAGTCACTTTAAATTATGATCCAATGGTTGCTTTGGATATATTCATGATGTTTACAAGTGGCAGCTTGTTCTGTATTCACAACTGATGTTATCTATTATGTTAATACAAGATGAATTGTTGTCTTAATACTCCTGCAAAGACTTAAGAATGCATTCAGGTATGTTCAATCAATTAGAAATAATTCTCCCTTAGGACAGCACAGAGAATTTCTTTCTTCATTTCTAATTTTCAGAACAACTTGTTTTTGATGAAATGTTCCAGATCAACCTTAAAGACCGATAGCCTCTCAAATCCTCAAACATGGCCAGTGAATATGATCACTCCATGAAATTCCAACTCTGTTTTAGAGAATGATTTCTCTAGAGGCCATGAAAAGAAAATTACATTTAAAAAAATACTTAGCACCCTTTGAGATTATAGGATTTCTGGAGGATATACTCTTTACTCCTCCATCCTTCCTATCTTCCTTTTATAAATCAATCGGGGGGAGTGGGGAGGAAGGGATGGGTGAAAACCTACTAACAGGTACAATGAACACTCTCTGGGTGATGGACACACTTATAACCCTGACTCAAGCATTACAAAAGTGATCCTTGTAACCAAAAACATTTGTACCTCTGTAATACTTTGAAATTAAAAAAATGAAAAAATAAAAAATAGTACCCTTTGAGATTATAGGATTTCTGGAGAATATACTCTTTTCTCCTCCCTCCTTCTTATCTTTCTTTTTTTTTTTAGCAAACAAATTGGACACTTATATTAGACATATATTCTGGGCACCGTATATGTTCTGGGAATGCAAACCTAAAAAAAAGTAGAGCTTCTATCCTCCAGGGTCTTACAATTTATTTAGTGAAATGAACTAAGAAGGAAATCCCAGGGAGTATCACATGCTCTATTCATGATAGACCTTTGCCTGTAATTATGAAATAATAAAAAAAATTTACTTAACAGGCTCTACCAAAGATATAATATATATTTAATTTTTTAAAGGTTTTACCAGATTAATGTACTGGAAAGAAAGTGGCCACTTTTACCCTTTCGTACAGTAAAAGTCAAACTTTTAACTAATAATTGAAAACTAATATTTTAATAGAATAATTAATAACATGGTCAGTGAGGAGACCTATAATTTTTAAAAAATTACTGAACCTGAAGATCTGTCTTCTCTGAATTAAGAGCTATAGAAATGAGACTATGTGGAAAAATGTGAAAATGATTGAAATACAACCGCAGAATGCTGAATCTTAAGCAAATAAAGTTCCCTCCTCAGCATATCCTCTATCATTTCCCTTGTGGAGATTAAAGTGTTTCTTTGATCTATATTTATGTCTATGCCATCTTGTTCTGGTCCTTTTTTGTATACTACCAATTTTTATACTTCCTCTTCTCATGTCAAAAAAAATATATCGAGACTAATGCGTCATTCTAAAATGCTGGATACAGGTTGTTTTTCTTCCATGGAGTTTTTCTTTAGGAGTCACTCAGATAGAAGTGGTCCTCAATATGCACAATTCATTTAATACTTGGCCTTCCATTTGAAATTTCTAAAAAGAGTGCTTATATATGTTTGCTCTTATGCAGGAATTTGTGAGGTGATATGGAGAATCCATCTTAATATTATATATATTAATAAATATATATTATATATTGTATTATATAAATATATATTATATATTAATTATATATAATATTAATGTGTATATACACACACACACATATATATATAAAGAGAGAGAGAGAGAGGGAGAGAGAGAGGGAGAGAGTGAGTCTCGCTCTTGTCCAGGCTAGAGTGCCATGGTGTCAGCCTAGCTCAGAGCAATCTCAAACTTCCGAGCTCAAGTGACCCTCCTGCCTCAGCCTCCTGAGTAGCTGGGACTACAGGCATGTGCCGCCATGTCCAGCTAATTTTTTCTATTTTTAGTAGAGACGGGATCTTGCTCTTGCTCAGGGTGGTCATTTTAATATTATATTAATCAGTTATTGTGAAATATCTTTAAAATCATTTCCCTGATTATAGACAAATATAAAGTATGAAATAACCCTATTTATAACAAAATCCATATTTAACCACTATTAGTATTTTGGAATAGATATTTCTAGTCTTATGCATTTCTTACATACTTAATATCATACTATATATATGCAGTTTTCATTTTCCTTAAATCAACTTTTTGAGATATTTTCCTATTTCCATAGAAGATCCCTCTTTAATGGCTGCATTATACTACATAATATGAATTCGCATCTCAGTTCTTGGATTTTTGAAGTTGAATCCATGTTTCAAAATATTAAGAACTACCTTTTGTGATTTCAAACTGTCTACTCCCTTCCACCCTTGCTGTCATCAGATCACTGAAAAATTAAGGAAATACCTGTCTACATTATCAAACAAAGGTCAGTTCTCCACTTGTGCTCCAGATCCTCCTCAGCCCTGTCTCATCTTTCAAGGTCATTATTCCTGAAATTTCTCTCTCTTCTATGCCAACAATCTCTCCCTTTCTATTTTATTATCTTCATCAGCATAAAGCACTCTTTAGGTTCTTCCATTTATTAAAAAATTCTACTCCTTTTAAAATATAACTGTATTTCTTTCTTCCCTTTTATAACAAAGCTTCTTATAAGGATTGTCAATAGCTTCACATCCACTTCCTCACCTTTGTTTCTCATCAAGTTCAGCCAGACTTCTGCTCCTGAATCTACTCTTACCCAATTTCCAGTGGCCACCGTATTACCACATGCAGTCATCCCTTCTCAGCTTTCGAATTACCTCATCTCTAGGCTTATTCTGTCAGGTTGAAAATCCCATTTTCTGATCACAAATATTCTATACTCTTGCATCTTGTATAGTTTTGGATTTTCTTCTGACTCACTGACTGCTCCTCCTCAGTCTCTTTGCTCGCTATTCTTCTAGATCTCTGGCTTTTTCAGGACTCAGATATGGTACCATTGTTTTCTGTATTTATCGACTTTTCTAGAAAATCTCCTCCATTGCCGTGGCTTTAAATACCTAAAGGCTAATTATACCTCCAGTCCTGATCTCTCCTTTGAACTCCAAATTCATAGTCAGCTGCTACTTTATATCTCATTTTGAATTTCTAATAAATATCTCAAGGTTAACTTGCCCCAGTTAAACTCTCAGTCCACAAACTCCTTTGCTTATGCATATCTCAGTAATGCTACTATCCGCTACCAGTTGATTAAACTAAAAGTTTACCACGTACTGTTGATTCCTTTCTTATCTTAATATAGCAAGACAATATACCAGAAAATCCCATTAGCTCAAACTCGTCCTGTTCCTAATCCATGTAATCCTCTTCATCTCCCTTACTACTCTAAATGCTCACCTAATTGATCGCTTACAATCCACTTTCTAGAATTATTTTTATAAAACACAAATTAAATTATTTCACTTATCTGTATATCCCACTCTATTTGTGTCCTGTTGTTTTCACTACAAAATCTAAATTCATTACCTTGGCCTTTTGGATGCTGAATTGGGCCCTGCATATCTCTGTGACGTCATCTCCCACAACTCTCCTTGCATTTATTGAATACAGTCTCACTGCCCATTTTTCTTTTTCTTGCTGTTGCCGTAATATGCCAAATTGTATAGCTTTTATTTCTGCTTCCTATATTTGGTACACCTCTCCCTTTTCCATTGCTAACTCCTACCTTTTATTCATTTCTTAGACTATATATCACTTCTCTACTTAGGCTTTTCCTCAGCCCCCAATAAAAAATACCTTCTGAGTCTCTCCATTGCATTATCTCGTTTTCTTTTCATCATAGAACTGATACTTTCTTATTTATTCATTTATTCATGATGTTTCAAAATTTTTTATCCTCCATGAGAATGTCAGTTTCATGAAGCAAGGATCTTATTGTGTTCTTCCCTGTCCTATCCCCAGTGCCTAAAATATGTGTGAAATAAATATTCAGTACACAAGTTGGAATTTTTTTGTACAAACACAATCTTTGTATGTATTTTTGATATTATTTCCATAGAATAGGTCCCTATAAAGGAAATAATTAAGTCCTAGCCAACTATTTGCTAGAAAATTTGTACCTATATTACGGTTGCAAATTCAACAAATAAAAAATAAGATGTATTTTCTTTAACCATTCATGTATCAATGGACACTGAAGTTGATTCCATATCTTGGTGATTATGAATAATGCTGCAATGGACATGAGAGTGCAGGTATTTCTTGTAGATATTCATCTTATTTTCTCTGGATACATAACCCAAAATTAAATTACTGAACCATATGGTAATTCTATTTTTAATTTTGGAGAAGCTTTTATACAGTTTTCCATAATGACTGCATCAATTAATATGCCTACCAACAGTGTACAAGAGTTAAAACTCAGTGATAATCAAGTAGTTGGGAGGGGAAGGAGGGGATGAGCAAAAATCTCCCTAACAGGTACAATGGACAATATCTGGGTGATGGGCACTCTTATAACCCTGATTCAAGCACAACAAAAGCAATCTATATAAACAAAAACATCTGTACCCCTATAATATTTTGAAATAATTTAAAAAAAGAATTCTCTTTTCTCTGTATCCTTGCCAATGCTTATTAAATCCTGACTTTTTGATAATAACCATACTAAAAAATGTGAAATGATATATCATTGTAGTTTTGATTTGCATTTCCTTGATGTTTAGTGACATTTAGCATTTTTTATCTATTTCTTGGCCATTTATATGTCTTTTCTGGAGAAGTGGATTATTCAGCTTTTTTGGGTATTTTTAGATGTTTTTATAATTATTTTTATTTTTAAAAATTTTTAATTTGTTTTAAATTTCAGAATATTATGGGGGTATAAATGATTTGGTTGCATTATTTGCTTTTGTGCAGTTTGAGTCAAAGATGTATATGTGCCCATCACCAAGATATCATGCATGATACCCATTAGATATAAATTTACCTGTCCCTTCTTCCCACCTCTGACCTGCTTGGTTCCCATTGAGATTTACTACTATACGTGCACTGGGATGTTAATAAATTAGTTCCAGTTTAATAGTGAGTACAAATGGTATTTGTTTTTCCATTCTTGCGATACTTCACTTAGACGAATGGTCTCTGGTTACATCCAGGTTGTTACAAAAAGTATTAGTTCACCATTTTTATGGCTGCGTAGTACTCTGCAGTATACATATACCATATTTTATTAATCCAATCATGTATCGATAAGCATGTAGGTTGATTCCACATGTTTGCAATTGTGAATTGTGCTATTAAACATTTGAGTGCAAGTGTCTTTTTGATAAAATGATTTTTTTTTCCTTTGGGTAAATACCAAGCAGTGGGATTGCTGGACCAAGTGGTAGGTCTTTGAGATATCTCCATAGTATTTTCCATAGAGATTGTCCTAGTTTGCAGTGTGAACAAGAGTGTATAAGTGTACCCTTCTCTCCACATGCATGCCAGCATCTGCTGTTTTGAAACTTTTTGGTAAAAGCCATTCTCATTGGAGTTTGGTGATATATCATTGTGGTTTTGATTTGCATTTTCCTGATGATTAGAGACTTTGAGCATTTCTTCATACATTTGTTGATCATTACTCTATTTTCTTTGAAAAGCTTCTGTTCAAGTTTTTTGTCCACTTTTTTATGGGGTTGTTTGATTTTTTTCTTGCTGATTTGTTTGAGTTCTTTTTAGATTATGGTTATTAGCCCTTTCTCAGATATATACCATGGAAATCTTTTCTACCATTCTCTAGGTTGTCTATTGACTATTTTCTTGGCAGTACAGAAGATTTTCGATTTAATCAAGTCCCATTTGTTAGTTTTTGTTGTTGCTGTGATTAATTTTTAGGCCTTCGTCATAAACTCTTTACTTAGGCTAATATGTAGAAGAGTTTTTCCAAGATTTTCTTCTAGAATTCTTACAGTTTCATGTCTTAGGTTTAAGTCTGTTATCCATTATGAATTCATTTTTGTGAGTGGTGAGAGGTGTGGGTCCAATTTCAGTCTTCTGCATGTAGCTATCTAATTTCCTTAGCACCATTTTTGAATAGGGATTTTTTCTCCAGTGTATGTTTTTTCTGCTTTGTCAAAGATCATATGGCAACATGAGGCTGGTTTTATATCTTTGTTCTCTGTTCTGATCCATAGGTCTATGTCTCTCTTTTTGTACCATGCTGTTTTGGTTACTATAGCCTTATAATATAGCCTGAAATCTGGTAAAGTGATGCCTCCTGATTTGTTCTTGTTGCTTAAATTTTCTTTGGCTATTCAGAGTCTTTTCTGGTTCCATATAAAGGGAAGAACTATTTTTCCTAGTTCTGCAAAAAATAATGTTGGTATTTCAGTGGGAATTGCATTGACTCTGTAGATCACTTTGGGTAATAAAGATATTTTAACAATGTTGATTCTGCTGATCCATGTGTTATGATATGCTTTTCCATCAGTTTATGTCCTCTACAGTTTCCTTCTTCAGTGTTTCATAATTCTCCCTGTAGAGGTCTTTGATCTCCTTAGTTAAATACATTGCTTAGCATTTTATTTTCTTTGTTGCTATTGTGAAAGGTATTGAGTGTTTGATTTGATTCTCTGCTTGACTGTTGTTGGAATATATGAATGCTACTGATTTGTGTACATTGATTTTGTAACCTGAGACTTTGCTGAATTTATTAGTTCCAGGAAACTCTTGGCAGAATTATTGGGATTTTCTAGATATAAGATCATATCATCAGCAAAGAGTGATAGTTTGACCTCTTCTTTCCTCATTTGGGTACCGGTGATTTCCTTCTCTTGTCTGATTGTTCTGGATAGGACTTGGATAAAAGTGATGATGGTGGGCAACCTTGCTTTGTTCCAGTTCTAAGTGGGAATGCTTTCAATTTTTCCCCTTTTATTATGATGTTGGCTGTGGATTTGTCATAAATGGCTTGTATCATTTTTAGGTAAGTCCCGTCTATGCCTATTTTGTTAAGTGTTCTTATCATAAAAGGATGCTGAATTTTGTCAAACGCTTTTTCTGCATCTCTTGAGAGCATCATATGGTCTTTGTTTTTGCTTCTTTTTATGTGGTGAATTACATTTATAGATTTGCATATGTTGAACCATCCTTGCATCTTTGGTGTGAAGAAGCCCACTTGGTCCTGGTGAATTATTTTTTTGAGGTGTAGCTGAATTCAGTTAGCTAGGATTTTATTTAGAATTTTTTTCATCTATATTTATAAGGGATATTGGTTTGTAATATTCTTTTTTTGTTGTATTTATTTTTGGTTTTGGTGTCAAGATGACACTGGCTTTGTAAAATCAGTTGAGGAGAATTCCTTCCTTCATGATGTTATGGAATAATTGCAGGATAGGTACCAGTTCTTCTTTGAAGGTCTGGTAAAATTCAGGTGTGAAACCATAGGGATTGGGACTTTTTTTTGTTGGAAGATTTTTTTATAGTTATTTCAATTTCGATACTAGATATTGGCCTGTACAAGAATTCTATTTCTTCCTGATTGAGCCTAGGGAAGCTGTGTGCTTCCACAAATTTGCCCATTTCTTCCACATTTTCAAGTTTATGTACCTAGAGATTTTTATAGAATTTAGTGATAATGTTTTGTATTGCCATGGTATCAGCTGTAATTTCTTCTTTTTCAGTTCTTATTGACCTTATTAGAGTCCTTTCTTTTCTGTTTCTGGTTAATCTAGCAAGAGTCCTGTCAATTTCGTTCATCTTTTCAAAGAACCAACTTTTTTTCGTTAATCTTCTATATAATTCTTTTGTTATCAATTTCATTTAGTTTTGCTATGATCTTTGTTATTTTTATTCTTCTGCTGGATTTGGGATTGGTTTGCTCTTCTTTTTCCATTTCCTTGAGATGATTCATTAAATTGTTGATTTGTGATCTTTCTATCTTTTGGATATAGGTATTTAAAGCTATGAGTTTTTTTCTCAGGATTGCTTTAGCTATATCCTACATATTTTGATAATTTGTGTCTCCATTATGATTTAGTACAAAGAATGTTTTGAATTCCATCTTAATTTCCTCTTTGACCTCCTTGACCTCCAGCTATCATTCAGCAATAGGTTGTTTAGTTTCCATGAATTTGTGTGTAGATGTTTCTTTCAAAATTGATTTATAATTTTATTCTTCTGTGATCTGAAGAGATACATGGAATGATATTTATTTTTTTTTAATTTGTTGAGAAATATTTTGTGGCCTAGGATGTGATCAATTTTAGAGAATGTTCCATGAGCTGATGAGAAGAACGTATATTCAGTTGTTTTTGAGTAAAGTGTTCAATAGATGTCTGTTAGGCCAATTTGTTGTAGAAATCTATTTAAGTCCATTTATTCTTTTTTATTTTCTGTTTGAGCATCTGTCCCATTCTGTCAGTGGAGTGTTGAAGGCCCTGTCTATTATAGCATTGCTCTTTATCATTTTGTTTAGATCAATTAGGATTTGCTTTATGTATCTGGGTGTTCCTGTGTTAGGTGCATTAATATTTAATGGATTGTTAAGTCCTCTTGTTGAATTTTTTCTTTCACCATTGCGTAGTGACTATCTTTGTCTTTACGTTTATTGAAGTCCATGTTATCTGATATGAGAAATGCTACACCAGCTTTCTTTTGGTTTCTATTTGCATGGAATATTGTTTTATATCCCTTCATCTTGAGTCTGAACAAGTCCTTGTGGGTGAGATGTGTTTCCTGGAGAGAGCAGATACTTGATTTGTATTTTTTTTATTCATTCAACCAGCATATGTCTCTTGAGTGACAAGTTTAAGCCATTCACATTTATTGAAAGAATTGCTACATGGTATGGATTTCTGTTCTTCTTGTTGAGTGGAACTTTATTGTTCTGATTTACTCCTTGATCCATTGTGTTATCTGGACTCTGACCTTTATCTTTTGGGTGATTTTACACTGGTGGATGTCTATTATGTTGATCTGTGTATAATGCAGTTCTCAGTACTTCTTGCAAGGCAGGTCTGATCTTGACAAAGTCACTCAGTGGTTGCTTGTCTGAGAAGGTTTTTATTTCCCACTAATATAAGAAACTTAGTTTTGTAGGATACAGAATTCTAGGCTGCTGTTGAGTTACTATAAACTCATATAAGAAACTTGCTGCCTATAAGTGTGATAATGACATCAAAATATATTTTTGTTGTGTTTTTCTTCATTAATCCACTATAAGACTAATAGGAACTTGAAAAGGAAATATACAAACCTAGGAGTTGCATTAAATGAAATGACAACATTGAAAACTCTCAAGTAAAAAAGGATTCTCATTAGGGGGTCTCTGCATTTTAAAAGCCTTAAAATTAAAAGTGCTGCAAATAATTTTAATAAATAGCTGACTTTTTTTGGTTTATACTAGATTAGAGACTGCATTAGGTGCTGAGAATATCCTTTCTTTTGTCCTCAACCAGAAAAGTTTGACTGTTTCATTTAATATTTCCATATAACGTAGTATTTTCTGAGTTCTTACTATTATTTATTAGCAGTGTCTTTTAGTCTTCTGTGACTTAGGTCAGAGGGTTTGTCATTATCATGGGCAGCAGTGAAAAGGAAGGAAAACATAAAGGCACTATGGGAGGACACTTGACCTCACCAGTTTGTAACCATTTTATCCTTAGGTGTGCAATTATAAAGTAAGTAATTATACTTCAAACACATCTTTATCAAATAATAGTAGCAATTAATATGTGTTAAGTGCTTATTATGGTGTGTATAAATGGGTATTGTTTGATATTTAAAATAGTTCTGAAAATGTAATCTTTCTTTTTTACTACCTCCAAATGACCTTTGTCTCATAATGAACCTTCCAAAAAATTCACCATGAATATGAAAATAAAGCTAGTGACCCATGTAGCATAGCTTGTTTCCCTTTTGCTCTATGCTTTCATGCCCTCAAATGTCATAGCGCTCAGGTTCAGGGTGTTAAGGCAAGAGCAAGTTCCCTGATTTCGGAAGGTCTGAGTTTGAACTCGTAGGGGAAGAAAGATTTCTTTCCTCACCCACCGGTAGGTTCATGGCTGAGGCACTTACAACAAAAGACATATTACAAGAGAAAAGCATACAAATTTATTTAATATAAGTTTTACGTAACATGGGAGACTTTAGAAATTAAGAACCAAAGACACAGGGAAAAATGTGTATTTTATGCTTAGTGGATGGAGAAGAGTATAGTCATGAACAAGTATGATTGGACAAAGGAGGTCTAATCTAAGGGTAATAAACTGGGGGAAAGTTATTAGCAAGTATTGTTTGTTCAGAGTCTTCTCTGTATTACTGTTGTCTTCAGAGATAAGGACATTCTTTTCCTCCAGGTATAGGGTGGGCATTTCTGGAACAAAGATTTTATGACCTGCTTTATGGGAGAAGGGTAAGGGAAAGGTGAGAGTGACCTTCCTGTTTCTGTGGTTTTCTCAAATCCCAAAGTACCATATTTTGAGGTAGCATGTCTAGAACCCCATTAACTCTGTTATTAACCACATTTCAGGAATAATTGTACCTCGCTTAAGTTTCAATTTCTATTTATTATATGAATATTTCATTATTTAATGAGAAAAAATGAGTAACCTAAGGAAAGCGCTTATCATCATGCTTAATGTGTATAATAGATATTCAAAAGAGTTTGGTTTATTTTTTTCTTCTCCCAAGGGGAAGTCCTAGAGCCATTATGCTTAATACCTTAGTCTTATTGAGCACATATTATGTGACAGACAATATCTAATTGCATAGTTTATAGGATCTCATTTAATGCTCATGACACTTTTATGAAGCAATTTCTATAATTTTTATCATCCCCATTTTACAGGAGAGAAAAAATGAGAGATCGAGGGTCAAAGATATTAGTCATCCTTGGGTGTTGCTTACTTTGCTTTTGCTCCCCTAACAACCTTACCACTTAAAATTTGAGCATGCAAGGTTTTCAATACATATTGTGTTAGATAATGGTCTATATTTTTCCATTAACTATGTTTCAATTCAAAGATTAAAAGTGTATTAGTTGTCTAAATATAATGCACTATGTTAGGCACTGTGGAAAAATACACATCTGACTGACAGTTTCTGTCCTTAAGAAACTCAAAATTGGATGCAATTTATATACATTAGTTCCAAGCTCAAACGCGTTGACTGAAGCATCAGGCTTATTCTATGATTGCTTAGAACAAAAAGAAGAAAACAACTGTAAAGTATTCTCTTGGGCTATTAGAAATCAGAAATTGCCAATAGAGATAAATTGCCAAGACATGTAGCTGAGAATTTACACACATGCTAATGAAATCTGGTCACCAGGGCAATTTACTGAAGTCAAGGCAATTCAATTAGAACAAGAAGAATAACGAATATAAAATTAATTCAAAGAAGTAATTTTATATGTAGACACAAGGAGTTGAGCTTTCTTTCTACACTACAGGATGAGATCATAAAATTTAGACCTGAATGTAATGGTATTTAGTCCCAATTATAATAAAAACTTGAAAAAAAATAATTATCTAATTCTGTCTCCCATAAGCACTGAGATTTTAAATGAGAATATTTTTCTAAATGAAGATCAAGTGTTCTTCTCTAGTTATAAAAGAATCCCCAGAGTGATATTTTAGTAAAATGTAATTAGAAACTGATAAACTAGTAAACTTTGTATTTATTTGTGAAATTATGTCTTTTTATTTGTCCCAGAGAATCGAGCAAAATCAATAAAAAACCTTTTTTTAATTGAGATATATTTCTTGTTATCTTGTTGAGGATGTGAAATTTTTTCATTAAGAGGTGTACTTTTTTGTACTCTTCTTCTGGCTTCATTTCCTCAACATAATGTTTTTGAGATTCATTCATGTTGGTTTATATATCTTCATCTCTTTTTTTTTTTTATTGCTGAGTAGTACCTACTATATGAATATATCATAATTTGTTTACCTAATCTCCTTTAATGGACATTTTGGTTGTTTCCAGGTTTTGCATATTACATATAAAGCTGGTGTGATCATTCTTATATAAGTCTTTTTGAGGACCCCCCAACACACACACACACACACACACACACACACACACATACAAATTTCTTTGATATAAGTAGAAGTAAAATTGCTGGAAGATAGGGTAAGTAAGAAACTGCTAACCAGTTTCCCACACTTGTGCCACTTTACATTTTCATCAGCAATGTATAAGAGTTTCAACTCGTATATGTCATTTATAGTGTCCTTTCTCTCAGAAATTGTGGAGAGCTTCTTGAAAAATGCCCAAGTCACTAAAATCTCTATAAGGCAATTAGAACCCAAGCAGCACTTCACTCTGACTTATACAAGAGTATCATGCAATTGAAATCAGCCTTCCCTTGTATACTCTTTCCCATTAAGTCACATTATGAAATCATTCATAACAATGGCTAAGGATATAACCAAAATATCTTGTGTGAATAGACTTACTCAAAATGTCAGGTATAGAAATATAAGAACTGACATATTTTCCAAAGTGGAAGAGTTTGACAGTAATGACTATTTGAATGAACATGTAAGACAACCTCTGAATATGTCTTCAACTAGTAGAAATCCTGAGCACAGTCAGTATTTTAGAAATATAACAATAAAGCCATAAAATATACCATTATTACTCCTTGCCAGAGTGTTAAAGGAAAATATTAATATTTAATTTGACTTGAATGTTGCCTGATAAAGATAGAAAAATACACACATGTATTTTGCATATGGTCTTGACATGCACACATCTATAGAAAGTAAAATGACCTTCTTTAATAAAAAATGGAGCTTACTTCCTTATTATTTTCCTAAATAACTAGTTTCTAAATAGTTATGGTGGCTGGGTGATGGGAGGATGAACATCAGGATTATTATTGCTGTTAACAACCAAATCAGCTAAGTTTTTCTATTAGATTGAACAAAATGCTTTGTGATTGTTTTTTGTTAACTGGATAGCATAGATGAATTAAAATAAACAAGAAAATAATTCTTGTGTCTTTCTTACATACATTTTGTCTCTCGAAATTTATAATAATTAATGTAGAAAAAGTTACTCCAAAACATTATTATAGAATGAAAATTTTTACGGAATAAGTAAATTATTGTCATTGCAAAACTACTACTTCAAACATTTTTCATATTTAGGACAGACATAAAAAGTAGATGGCCTCACATTAATGAACATTTTCTTCACCCCAAAACTTTATTTATATGTCAGTTATTTGAATATATTTTAACATGAATTCAATGTTATATGGTTGTTAGATCAAACACTGAATCTATGTATTATCATACAGTGAAGCATAATAAAATCACAAGATATCTGGATTGAAGAAAATTATTCTATAATACTATGTCTAATACTAGGACTATAATGAAAATAATTTCAAGCTCCATTTTAGATTCCAGGAATAAATCTGCCATGCCCTGACAGCAGTAGAACACATTCTCGCAGATTTCTTGCACCTTACTTATTTTGGCCTCTCTGATATCTCTGGCAATGGAAATGAAATTAAAGTGCTACCCGGGCAAACTTATGAGGAAATAAAGATTGTATTAGCCACCTATTAATTCACGCAGATCAATGGAAGAGGTACCCTGCTATACAAAATAATATCCTGTTCTAAACTAACTGTATCAAAACTTTAAAAATGTATAAGAAAGTTCAGGAAGAAGGTCCTTTATAAACACTTGACTTGAAATACAGAAAATACATGGCTGATAAAAATGATCAGTTGACTTTAGTCAGTCAAGAGTTGGAAGCTGTTTTTCTTGCTTTCATTCTCTCCCCCCGCCTCTCTCTCTCTCTCTCTCTCACACACACACACACACACACACACACACACACACCTCCTACTATTTTTTTTTGTTTTCCTGGTTCTTTTGCTCAACATAATGTTTTTGAGATTCATTTACATTGTTTTATATATCTGCAGCTCATTCTTTTTTATTGCTGAGTAGTATCTATTGAATATATCATGATTTTGTTTATCTAATCTCCTTTAATGAACATTTTGGTTGGTTCCAGGTTTTACTTATCACATATAAAACTGGTGTGATCATTCTTATATAAGTCTTTTTGAGGACTCTGCAACATACACACACACACACACACACACACACACTTCTCTTAGACAAGTATCTAGAAGTAAAATTGCTGGAAGACAGGGTAAGTGAGAAACTGCCATAGGCCAGTGTAAGAAACAGAAAAAAAAATCCTTATCATAATATGAATTTTGCAACAACAAAAACAATAAAAACAGCACACATGCGCACCCCCCCACACACACACACGAAGAACCTTAAACAATGGATTTGAAGATAACTGAATCCAGGCTGTTCCTAAGATTTTTGTTGGTGGGAAGAGTTTGGGAGTCTTCCCCAAGCGTCCTAATGGAAAATAAATGAATTCTAGTTCTCTTGGTCTAGTGTCTAGGCAGTTAAGGGATATTGCTGAGGAAAATTGAACATGCAGCATTAATGATTATATCAGTATGCTAGAGATGCAATAACAAAGTGCCACAGATTGAGGGGCTTAAATAATAGAATTTTCTCACAGTCAGTAGACTAGATGTTCAGGAGACTAGAAGTTCAAGATCAAGGTGTCTGTAAGATTCATTTCTTCTGAGGCCTATCTCCTTGACTTGTTTGTGGAGTCTTCTTCCTGTGTCTTCACATGGTCTTTTCTCTGTGTGTGTCTCTGTTTTAACTTCTTATAAGGAAGCTGTTTACATTGGATTAGAGCCCACCCTAATGATCTAATTATTTATCCTTAACTCCCTCTTTAACGGCCCTATCTCCAAATACAGTCACATTCTAATGTCCTGGGGATTAGGACTTCAACATACATATTTTGAGGGGACACAATTCAGCTCACAACAATGGTATTTTATGACTCTCTAGAAATTTATTTAAGAAAATTCTGAACTGGAGACCCTCACTCACTAGAGAAAACATTTCAATAGTCCTCTTCTCTCTAGGCTCTTAAAATTACATTTTAAGTTGTTGAAAAAGATTATTATGAAGTATTTCAAAAATACATACTTTCTGTGAATTTTTTACAGTGAATGAAAATCTTAAACCAAAACTTAATGCTTTCCTTTAATCATGACTATTTTTCACATATGTGTATAAGTATAGTTCATGATTATTTTTCTTCCCAACGTTACAGGACCTTTGCTGGCCAGATAGCATTAGATAAATATCGGGCAATTGTTCAAACAAGTACAAGGCCACTGTCTAATTTATTCAGAGATTTACTGTGTAGATTAGATTATGATACTATATTATGATATTAGATACCAGTATCAGTCATATCTCTGTCCTGAAAATTAACTGAGAAATCATTTTATTAATGGTACCACAACTAACTTACAATAAACAAAATAAATTAAAACAGCTCTGTTTCCTTCTTTCCCTCTGGATAGTCTAACTTTCACAGTTCTTATAAAATTTCTAGATGATCTTTATTAAAATCAGCCTCTTGATAAGACATTTGATGGTCTTTAATTGAGTTTTGTCATCCCCTACTTTAAAGTTTGTTTACTGTGGTACGAGTATTTTCAATACTGGTGGAAAATCTGCTAGACATGAAACTCAAATGCAGCATGTAAGACTATATGATGGAAATCTATGCTTTAAAAAGTTGCTCAATACTAAGATATCAGTCATTTTTCAATCTTTAAATAATATAAAAAGTCAGGAAGGACATATCAAGATGATAAACTGTCTATTTTGTCCATTTTAAAATTTCTCCAAGCAATAGATTTCTTTCATAAATGTCAACTATGCTAAAATGCAAAGACTCAACCTAATAAAGTAGTGCATATAGCCATTCAATTAGATTATCCTCTCCCTCTTAAAGAAGAACTATAACTAATGGGCCTAATTGCCTTTGAGAGCTTGGGACATGTTTATTCCTGCCTTCCCATCCCTGAAAATGCTTTATATGTCATTTGAGCAATGAGAACTTTCTGTGATAATGCTTTTACACTTTAATTAGAGAGTTGAAGTCTGATTTTAATGCTTAAGCAGCCCACCGAAATGGAAATTGTAAATATTTTTGAAGAAGAGATACCAGCAGAATTGTACTAAACCCTACTGCTAAAATATTGCAAATATAACATGTTCTAGCTTTAATTAACTTCCATTATCCATCAGTAAGGCTACATACCTTGCAACAATAGTGAAAAGATGTATAAATACTGGAGGAGATTTTCTTGCTGAAAAATTCCAAAGATTTTCTTAGTCGGTATGTATAGCCTCCTGATAAAAGATGTGTTATTTTAAAATTGTGGCAAACATTCTGAATTTTGCATGAAAGATGAATTTTTGGAGTTTCTCTTCAGCATGGGACCATATTTCTCCTCCTCAAAATTTAAATAGAGTGTAATTTTTTATCGTATATGTAAACAGTGGTCCATGCTGCAGTGTTATCAGATGAATTTAGGAAACAAAATATTTCAGGAAATACAACCAAAACAAATAACCATCCAATGTGTTCTCACTGAGAAAAATCAAAATATATGTATAAATGTGCATATATATTAAGCATATGTAACATGTAGTGGTGTGTGTTTTATTAACATTACTTAAATGTTTCTACTCCAGATGGCTATCATTCAGAGAGTACATACAATCAGGGGTCTGATATAAGTTAGAAGTGGTAACAGGTCATAAGATACTCAGTGGAAATGTGTGGTCACTGGGTCTTTTATAAGAAATACAGGAAATAGAATATCTCTTCTATTCAAGTTCTTCTGCTTTGTTACCTTGTATCCTGACACTAAGGAGTGGTGAAGTGAAGACACCCGTAATATCTGTCACAAAACTATTCTCATGTCTGCTCCACTTGGCAAGACCTTGTCAAGGGAACTCCCTTGAGGGTGCCCACCATCTGATGATAATTCAAGCCTTCATCCTTAATGTCTAAGCTACCTGGAATGCTTAAAAACTGTGATAGCAATAGCCTACATATGAAGAGCTGGCATGAGAGACAGACGAGGAAAACTTTTATTTAAAAAATGCCATTCTTTGACTTTTATAATGATTACTTATTATCTACCATTGTTCTAATGAAGTTTGTTAATTCTCAGGAATCAATATATCCCACAATGACTGCTCTGGGTTTTTTAGATGTAAGTGACTGTCTATTATCTTGTTGTTCCTGCTTTATATCTGCTGTGCCTTTTACTGCCATTCTGTAACAGCCAAAAGGAGAAGATAGGCAAAAAAGAAAGGATTGGTGATAAAATGAAAAATAGAGAAGAAAAGAAGAGCTTGTGGGTGGAGATGAAGGTAGACAATACGGAGCACAAAGTGGAGTTTCTAAGATATATAAAGAAATGGCCACATTTGTGATCTTATCCTATTTGCCTGGCGTCTACTTTGAGGACAACATATATCACTAGTATCTTGAATGACACTAAGTCTTGAAAACAACACAAACCTGTGTCAGAAGTAGGTTCTGGAATTTGGGAGCCCAGAAATCCACAAGAGACCCCCTCAAGTAATAAGCAATCTTCCCAGGCCCTCGTTAATCTAATTTCCCTCCTCACAATGTTCCCTCATTTTTAAATTCCTGCCATGATGAAGAAAAGCAAAACGGAAATCTCCAGTATTCACCAAGTGCTAACACTCACCAATATGCTGTTCCTGGTACTTGATACCAGGCTGGTTTGACAGCACTCTTGAGAGGGTGACTGGCAGGGCAGCTACTTTTTTTGTTGTTGCTGTTACCTGAAACTGTATTTAACTAAATGTTTGTAGAATTCAGCTTCTGATTTGTGACCTCCTATGAGTCATTTTAAAGTGGATTTATATTACAAGATAAAATATAAACTCTTCAGTCTGAAATTCAATACTCTATCCAGAAAATCTACTCACTGACTTCCTTTGCAAAAACATCTTCGGTTATTTCTGAGTTCCAAAAGAAACACTTCTCTCTCTCTCTCCTTTTGCTTCCCTCTTTGATCTGCTTACTGAGCCTTGCAAACCACTTCCACACCTGAGCTTTTTTTTTTTTTTTTTTTTTTTATTTCAGCATAATATGAGGGTACAGATGTTTAGGTTACGTGTGTTGCCCTTGCCCCCCCTCCCCCCTCAGTCCAGGTTTCAAATATGTCCATCCCATTGCGTGGTGCACATTGCACTCTCTGTGTACACACATACCCGTCCCCTCCTCCCTCCTCCCCCCTCCCCCCTGCCCAATATCTAATAGATGTAATTCTTATATAT
>CAUYSK010040151.1:0-54181 GCA_963575035.1 Avahi laniger | reverse complement strand
TATAGCCAAAGCAATCTTAAGTCAAAAGAAGAAACTGGGAGGTATCAGTTTACCGGACTTTAAGCTGTACTACCAGGCTGTAGTAACTAAGACAGCTTGGTATTGGCAGAAAAATAGAGACATTGACCTCTGGAACAGGACGGAGAATCCAGAGATGAAACCATCTGTATATGGTAACCTAATCTTTGACAAAGCTGACAAAAATATGCATTGAGGAAATGAATCTCTTTTCAATAAATGATGCTGGGAAAACTGGCTAGCTATATGCAGAAGAATGAAACTGGATCCCCACCTCTCACCTCTCACAAAAATCAACTCACAATGGATAACAGCCTTAAACCTAAGGCATGAAACCTTAAGTATTCTGGAAGAAAATGTTGGGAAGACTCTTTTAGACATTGGCCTAGGCAAAAAATTTATGAAGAAGACCCCCAAAGCAATCACAGCAGCAACAAAAATAAACAAATGGGATCTGATCAAATTAAAAAGCTTCTGTACAGCCAAGGAAACTATCATTAGAGCAAATAGACAACCTACAGAATGGGAGAAAATATTTGCTTCCTACACATCCAATAAAGAGCTGACAATAAGAATCTATATAGAACTTAAGAATATGAACAAGAAAAAAAATCAAACAACCTCATCAATAAATGGGCAAAGGACATGAATAGAACCTTTTCAAAAGAAGACAGACTAATGGCCAGCAAACATATAAAAAAGTGCTCAACATCTCCAATCATTAGGGAAATGCAAATCAAAACTACAATGAGACATCACTTAACTCCAGTGAGAACAGGCTTTATCAAAAAGTCCCCAAAGAACAAATGCTGCCATGGATATGGAGAGATAGGAACATTCTTAAACTGCTGGTGGAACTGCAAATTAGTACAACCTCTGTGGAAAGTAATTTGGAGATACCTCAAAGAGCTAAAAATAGAAATACCATTTGATCCAGGAATACCACTACTAGGCATCTACCCAAAGGAAAAAAAGGCATTCTATAATAAAGACATCTGCATTCAAATGTTTATAGCAGCACAATTCGTAACTGCAAAGATGTGGAAACAACTCAAGTGCCCATCAATACATGAGTGGATTAATAAAATGTGGTATACGTATACCATGGAGTTCTACTCAGCCACAAAAAAAAACAAGGATGAACTAGCACCTCTTATATTATTCTGGATAGAGCTTGAGCCCATCCTTCCAAATGAGATATCACAAGAATGGAAAAACAAGCACCACATGTACTCACCATCAAATTGGTACTAGGTGATCAACACTAAGGTGCTCACATGATAGTAATATTCATTGGGTGTTGGTCAGGTGGGAGGGGGAGTGGGTGTGGGAAAAAAGCATAGTATATATGGGATTTGGTATTATTTGTGTTTCAGGCATCCACTAAGGGTCTTGGAAAGTACCCCTCACAAATAAATATGTGGGGGAATACAGTATGTCACTTCTGTGTTTCGAAAAATATAAGAATAAAATTGGAGGAAGAAAAACTGTTCTGTTAAGTTCTCAGAAGAAAATGATACAGGAAAATAAACTTCATAGCTTTGTAAGAAATTAACTCAGCAGAATTTCCCAGCTTAAATTAAATTACTGTATATACAACATGTGCAATCACTCTTGACTTTAAAGAACCTTTGATTTTGTTTGGAAGAAGAGATTCATTAGTGAACTGGAAAAATCTATGCACTCCAAACCACAGAGCTTTTGGGAAGTGCACAAGCTTAAAGCCCTTACCCAGAGATCCGTCATGTATGGAGTGGCCACCAAACAGCAGTCTCTTGGATATTCTGAGCACTTTACAAACTCCATTATTATCATTATTGCCATTATTACTTCCATTTTATTGATGAGGAAAGTGAGACTCAGAGAAGCTAGGTGACTTGCCCAAGGTCCTTCAGCTAGTAAGTGGGAGAGCCTAGATCTGTCGATTTAAGCCGTTATATTATTCTGCTCCTGACATTTTAGAAATAGCACAAAGGAATGACATTTATAGAACATCTTCATTTAAATTGCCCATCAAGAGCCACTGCACAGCTTGCCCAAAACTCAACAAATAAGCACAGTGCTCTTAATAGCCATATTCTACCACCATTGGCAAGGCAGTATGAAACCTCACACTTGAACGATGCTCCTGAAGGTCAATTTTAGATTCATTATATTTTAGCCTTTCCATCAGTAAAGTGGGGGACAGAACAATAAATGCTTAACATATTTACACATAAAGGCATCCTGGGCATGAGAGATAATGCTAGGGAAGAAGCTACCATGGAAGCTGGGGACTGCATTACCAAAACTCCAGGTAAAAACTGGGGAAACAGCCAGAAACCAAGAAGAAGGAGATCAGTAGAGATAATCATTCAGATTCAATCCAATAAAAAATCCTCAATACAATGAAGCTTAATACAGCCATGCCCTCATGTGACAAAAACACCTGCAAACTTAACTCCTAAACATGATAGACTAGGTTAGTTCTGTCATTTAATCAAGGTCAAAGCGAGACCATATAAGCAGGAATATTTCACACAGGATCTAAAAGAATCTGTTCACTGTAGAGTATCATCTCCTTCTGAATTCTATCATTAAAAAATTCAGAAGGGCCACATGAAAAGCCAGAGGGATGATTGAACAGTCTAACTATAAAATATGTGAAGGGAAGTGAAAGAAACTATGAGTTTCACGAAAGGCAAAAAGAAAAATAGGAATAAATTAATAATGATCTCTAAGGAAATTACAGATTTAATTTTATTGGAATGATCAACTATTGTAAATTTTAAAAATTTGCCAAGCATGCTCCTAATATTAATCCATTATAATTAAATAATTAGCTCTGTCAGGAAAGCTTTCTTCTACTCAACTCAAATTCCAGATTTTTCTTATTCTTTTCTCTCTTTTGTAATGGTGTGAGATAGCAACTCTTTTGTGTAACAAATTCTTTAATAATGATTTTAATTATCCTACATTTCTGTCTTCTTCATTTTAAATGTTCAAAGAAAAACTGAAAAAAAAATGGTTGGCTAGAATTTCTTGGAAGTGAAGTCTTCTAGGAGTTAAAAGAAATAAAACAGAATGTATTTATATTCATAAAAGAAAGCCCCAAGAGTAAAAAAAAAAAATCACATAGCACCAGCATTACAGTCAAATTGTTCTTTTCAGATGGCAGATGGGAAATTTATCCTTTTGGCTTAAGTTTCACTTTGAAGCAACCCAGAGCCCAAGAGTGAGGAACTGCAACAGCTTAGTTTTATAGGACACTTTACAGTTTACAAGTCATTTTGCATTCTTTTCCCATTTGATCAGTCTGCAAACTCTGAGGGACACAGTGTAGAAATTTTACTTCTCTTCTGACAGACAAAGACACTCTCTTCTCAGGAAATATTGGTGAAATGTTGGGGCATAACTAATAGGATAGTCAAATGCCCCCATGTTGGTCAGGATTCTCCAGAGAAACAGAATACACTGTCTCTCTCTCTCTCTCTCTCTCTCTCTCTCTCTCTCTCTCTCTCTGTATATCTGGAAACACCCTCACAGACACATCCAGAAATAATGTGTGTGTGTGTGTGTGTAGAAAAAAAGAGAGAGAGGGGGAGAGAGAGAGAGAAAGAGAGAGAGATTATATGGGATTGGCCCATGCAATTATGGAGTCTGAGTTACCCCATGATCTACCATCTGCAAACTGGAGACCTAAGAAAGCCAGTGATATAATTCCAGTCAGAGTTCAAAGGCCTGAGAACCAAGAATGTCAACGGTGTAAGTTTCAGTTTGAGGGCAGGAGAAAATCAATGTCCCAGCTCAAGCAGTCAGGTAGACAGAAAGCAAATTCTCCCTTCCTCCATCTTTTTGTTCTATTTAGGTCCTCAATAGATTAGATGATTTTCACCCTCAATGAAGATAGCAGTGTGTTTTATTTTGTCAAATGCTAACCTCATCTGGAAACACCTTCACAGACATACACAGAAATAATGTCTAGCCAAATATTTGGGCACCCCATGATCCAGTCAAGTTGGCACAAACAATTAACCATCATATCCCTTAATCTCACTTCCAGAAGGAAGTTTTCACCCCTGAGGGACCTCAGGAGAGAGACTTTGCCTTCACTGTGTTATAGACTCTACTCAGATAGTCATCTCAGGATACTTCCTCCCAAGGAGGCTTGGATAAAATCACCTGTGAGTGTCCCATTCAACTCTAGACATCACAGTCCAATCCAATGGAAAACAGAAAATCATCATCAAAAGCCAGGGCAGGGCAGCCAGCAGTAAGAATTAAAGAGAATCTCCAAATGCAGAAGATGATAGAGTGGGATTTATTTAAAAATATATAATTTAAGATATTTGATGTGATGCAACCTGAAGGGGAATTTGAGATGATTCTTGAGTCACACTGAACTGGATTCTAATATCAGCTCTAGCCCTTTTCATATGACCATGACAAGTTAGCAAATCTCTCCAATCCTCCATTTACTCCCAGGTAACACAGGGATTAAAATATCCCACCAGGAACTACTGATACACACAACAACACGGATGCCTCTCATCAACCTCATGTTGAGTGAAAGAAGCCAGGCACCAAAGAATATCACACTGTATGATTCCATTTATATGTACTTCTAGAACAGACAAAGTGAATCTTATGGGGCTAAAAGTCAGAATAGTAGTAGCTTCTGGGGTGGGAAGAATTGACTAAAAAGGGGCACAAGGGAACTCTCTGTGATGACAAAAATGGTCTGTATCTTGACTATGTTGTGAGTCACACAGGGGTATACATGTCTCAAAATTCATGTAACTGTGCAGTTCATATCTGTGCATTTTACAGAATACTATATTGATAACAATCTGAAAAATGCATACCTCTTTGGACTGTTGTGAGGAATAAATGAGGTAATATAAGGAAAGTGCCTAGTGGAGTACCCAAACACACAGTAGTTGTTCAAGAAATGGCTAAAACACCCTTGTTAAAAGTAACTGACCTCAGAAATCTTAATAAGCCTACATCATCCAGAAACCCGAGAGAATGCCAGAGAGGGACAGACAGTAGAGATGGTGGGCTCCCTCCTTCAGTAGCCTGCTTGTGGGCTCCCCACCACTGCAATGCCTGGCCTCACTGGGCAGGGCAGGTGGGTACTGTTTAAGGAAGCCAGTAGCAGGCAAGGACCCATAGGTGCACAGACCTGAGACAGCTCTGGCCAGGGCTGCAGTCCCCACAAGGATCCCCAGCCCAGAGGAAATGGGCCTCAGACTGGGAACTCAGAGAAAGATTAAAATAGGGAGTGGGAATGAGGGGACAGGACAAAGAATTGGCTTCTGGAATTCAGTGTCAAGGTAGGGCCTGGGCAGGAGATAAAGGCAGGAGGGAAATGAAAGTCTTTCTGAGTGCATAGCCTTAGCATTAGACTTATCCCAGAGCCCGGGATGAAGCCAATTCTTGATGAATCCAGTTGGCTCTGCTGTAGCACGGGTGATCTAAAATTGTCCTAGATTGAACACTAGAGCAACACTTCTTAAAGGTTAACATGCACATGAATCCTCTGGGGATCCTGCTAAAATGTGGACTTTTAAAAAATTAAAATAGAATAAAATAAAAATGCAAGTTTTGATTCAGTAGGTCTGGGATAAGGCCTGAAATTCTGCATTTCTCACAAATTCCTAGGTGATGCCCATGCTTGCTCCATGGATCACACTGGGGTTAGCCAAAGCCTTCGACAAGATTCACTTTGTGGCAGCAATTAGGTGACCAGGAGGATCCACTGGATCTCTTCAAATATCTGTTTCCTCTGACTTTGAGCTCAGATGGAGAGAGAGAAATAACCCCCCCCCCAACACGCACACAACATTAAAACCATAGAAGTCAATATTCGATGTGGCATTCTAAGAACCCCACTCCTATTTATTCTGAATTTAAAACACTACTGTAGATGGTGTTGCAAAGAGATTTACAGCTTTTAATCTTCTCATATAGCACAGCTGCTAAATACAATATAATATATGTGACAGAAAGTAGTCCAGAATTTATTTAAGACTTTTTCCCTTCAGTTCATATGTCAAAAGATTGCCATTTTCAATTATTTATTAGGAATGTGATGTTTTTAAAGGTGGATGCATTACTCTTGTTATCTGCTTTCAATTAGCTGAGAATTTACTATGCTCAGCCAAATGTCCATTCATCAGCAAATTCCAGATTCCTGGCAGTCTGATTAACTTCCCAGGCCTCTTCCTTTATAGTTAAAATAAATGAGGCTATCTATGTTTCATGCTTGCTTGCTTATGGAAGGAAACAGAATAGGTTTTGGATGCAAGACAAGGGGGAAGAGGAAATGGAAGAAGAGGAGGAGGAGGAGGAAGAAGAAGAAGAGGAAGAGGAGGAGAGAAGAAAAAGCTTCAAGCAATGAGGAAAGATTAAAGATGGAGATAAACACCTACCCTTAGACCAAAAGCTACTCCACATTCAAGGATATTCTGCCATATCAAAACCCAACACCTCGGAAGTGCAAAGGGTTGAATGACTTGAACTGAGCCCATCATTCTTTGCTGCGGGGCCTGGTGTCATGGGAGAAGCATGTGCTTTGGAACCAATGATGCCTGGCTCTGAATCCCAGCTCAGCCACTTAAAACTAGAGCACCTCGGGTAAGTTTTCCAACCTCCATTTTACACTTTCTCCTCTGTAAAATCACAGCAGTAATGACAAACTTGCAGATTTGTTATGAATCTAAATGAAATTGTGTTTATGTAATGACAACCTCAGCTAAGGTAACCCCGCCCTTGAGTTTCAAATGGCGTTTGTTCAAACATCATCCAATGTGAGCAGAGAATCTTAAATCACTCCCAGCCTCTCTGGGGACTTGAGGGATTGGAGATAAAGGGATGTCCTAGCTGACATCTGAATTAGGTCTGTTCTCGACCTTCTGAATTAGGTCTGTTCCTTCTGAATTAGGTCTGTTCTCGACCCCGCCCACACACTCACACACACACACACACACACACACACACACACGCTGTCCAACATAGGATATCCTTGTTCTTCCCTCTATAGACACATACATCCAAAAATCAACCCACTCAAACAAAATCATGTGTGTGTAGCTGACTTTACCACTGACAGTTTGGAGAGAAAAAGGAAGCTGGCCTTGCAGCAATTCACACATTTACAAGTGAATATTAGCCACCCCTGAACTTACAAACTTCCGTGACCATTTTCAATAACTATAACTCCTGCTGTCAAATATGTGACTTAGTTCTCTTTCGGCAATCTCTCTATCTCTGTCTCTCTCTGTCTTTTTCTTTCCCTTCCTCTTGGCTGGGTGGGAGGGAGGCAATAAAACAAAACCTAAACTCTCTTTTATCCCTTTACTCAGATCATTTTAACCCTCTCTTGGCTTTGATCTCACTTAGAGTATCCCACCCTGGATCTGGGTCTTGACATACCAATGGCTCTCCCATGTATTCTTCTATGGAAACACAATTCCCTCACCCTCAGGGACCTCTGTCTGAGAGGCTCAGCTCAGTGCAGTAGAGCCCTACATCAACCAGTGAGATGTACATGGTGCAAAGCTCTATGCATAGCTCATACAGGTACCTGACAAATGGAGCTCCCACCCTAATACTTGCTGAATACCAGGCCTTCTTTGGCAGGTAAGTGGTGAGGCTGCTGAAATATGCCTTCTGTCTGATTTTCTTATTTTTCTCCCCCGTGTTTCATTTCTTAGACTTTTTGTTAATATTCTCTGGGAAATTATTTTCAACTTTACCTTGCAACCTCTCTACTAAAATTTTTAAGCACCCTATTTTAATTCTCAGGAACATGTACATCTTTTCCATTTGTTCTATTTCATCATTTCATGTTCTTGTTTCTCGAATCCAGTGTCTTCTCTTATATAAATAGGATCATTAATGATTATTGGATTATTGGACTTTTTTGTTGTTGCCATTATTGTTATTGTTGAAATTTGCTTCTGTCCCCTGAATTTTCTGTTTCCTCTAGGTCCCTTCATTCCACAGGTTTACCTGTGTGATCTCTGCCTTTTGTGTGGTGGAGACATTGCTCCAAATGTCTGTTCATATTTAAGAGAGAGGCACTACAAAGCTGATTGGAAGTTCTGTACACAAGGAGAGCACTTATCAACTGGTGGCCTTCATTGTAAGAAAACCTGGCAAAAACCAAGTGGTTTCATGAAGCTTGGAGGCTGCTAACCTAAAGAACTTTGCTTTAGGATCACCCAGTTTCTCAAGAAAGGAATCCTCTGATATTTTACCCTTGCAGCAAAGGTAGTGAAGAATAGGGAGAAGGATGGAGGAGAATAAGCCTGGCAGGTAGCACTCTTGGAGTGGGATAGAGAAAGGAAGCATGGGATCTTCAATTTCTCAACCTTTTTGTTGTTATTGTTGAGGAGGGTTCTATGCTGTAGAACATAATGTGTTCCTCGAACTTTAGCTCACATAAAAATTACCTGGAGGGCTTGTTAAAATACACATTGCTAGGTCCCACTCCCAGAGTTCTGATTCACCTGAGGAAGTGATGCAAGTCCTGAGACATTTTCCCAGCTCCCATTAGCCAAATCCTTTGGAAAATTGAAAGTGGACGATGGGTATGACATGAAACATTCCAAAAAACTCTCTCTTACACCAACTATAGTAAATAAAAATGTCCAGAGTTAAAGAGTCATTCTCCTTAGTTCATGAACTCTCCTTGTAAACTATGAATAGTCGTGGAACAAAACTCATTGAGGAATGAGATCTATGTCCCCTCCCTTTGAATTGGGGTAGGGTGATGTCTGTTTAGATGAATAGAAATTACGGGGAAATAAGACTGGGTGATTTGGGACTCTGAGTCACAAAAGGTCATGTGGCTTATGCTTAGTTCTCCTGGAATGTCACTCTTTGACAGCCCTGTTGGAATACATCCTCTCCGAATTCAGCTGCCCTGCTATGAAAAGCCCAAGCCACATGGAGAGGCCACATGTAGGGGATTAAGTTAACAGACTCTTCCAAGCCTGGCCCTCAAGGCATCCCAGGTGAAGTCCCAGATATCATGGAGCAGAGACAACCATTCCCATCATGCCTTGTCCAGACTCCTGGCCTTCTCTGTCCAGGCTGGACTGCCTGCTTCATACATGCTCAGAGAAGCACTGCCTGGAGCTGCAAGTTTACATGGACATTCATGAAGATGTGTCTCATGCCTCCTCCTCAAGGGCTGCCAACCACTTGAGGTCGGAGACACGCTGCTTTCTTCACTTTCATATACCCAGGTCCTAAAACAGTGCCTGGCATATAGTGGGAGCTCAATTATTTCACATTGCTTATTTATAAATGGACCATTGTCTTTATAAGTCCAGATTGCATCCTTCATTCTCTCAGAAGAACAAATATTTTCTGGCACAAGTCTCAGTGGTCATACTTGTGGGCTTAGAGGTTGCCTGTCTAAATATGAAGCCCCAGCTCTGCCTCTTTCTGGGTGTATAATCTTAGGTGAGCTAATTGCTTTTCTGTGCCTCAGTTTCCTCTTCCATAAAATGGAAAAAATAATTGTACCTATGTTTTAGGGCTGTTGGGAGAATTAGATACATGTGCATATAATATGCATAGTACGCCATTTAACATCTAGTAAGTACTCGGTGGCTGCTAACTATTTTATTATTGTGTTATTGTTATTGCTTTTATTACCATTATTACAAGACAATTCCTCCAGGAACCAAATTGCAAGCGCACTCTTCTCATAAAAGCAGCCCCAAAAGGGTGCTCCTGGCTCTGAGCCAGCTGTTGCCTCCCCTTGACTGTTTTATTTGTTGGCCTTAATGACTAGGAGATTTATTCAATTTGCTACTCACCATGCATGTGCATGTATCATGCAGTGGCATCGGAGACTTATAAAAACTGTCACTTTTAACACAATGAATCTTGGGTGCACAAGAATTACCAGGGGAACTTGTTTAAAATGTAGATTCTAAAGCTCTGCTTTAGCTGGTCTGGAGTAGGGCCCAGAAATGTGTTCTTTTAATAAGTTTCCCCAGGTTGTACCAATGCAGGGGTCCTTGGAAGCTTTGTTTCAGCAGATGGTCTCCTTAAAATAAGCATCACCCAAACCTTGACGGTATCCCTGATTACTCAAATAAATGGATTCTGTTTCCAAATTCTTTAACACAGGGTATCCAGAAAGACAAGAACTACAGGATAAATGTACATTTAAACAATATGTTAGGCTCTATTTCAAATAATATGCTCACTACATTTTTCTTCAAACTCCAGAAATCTTCTAAGGTGAGAGTTAAAGAGTTATTCCCCTTGGTTAACAAATTCTCCTTTTAAACTGTGAATATTTGTAGAACTGAAGAGGGAGATCTATGTCCCCTCCCTTTGAATCTGGCAGAGGATGACTATTTAGATCAATGGATTAGATGAAAATAGGATTGGATAATTTGTGACTCTGGGTCCCCAAACTTAAAGCAATGAGTCCAGTAGTTAATATGAAAAATATATATATTTACTGTTAAATGTATGACAATATAAACATATGTCATATGTAAATATATGACAATAACTGTATTACAGATTGTCTCGAATGTCTGGAAACACCAGGAAAAGAATGTATTAATGGTTATTTATAAATATGTTTATAAATTTATAAACAAAAATATGAATAAATACACTCCAGAGTGTCCAGAAAGTCTAGAAATACAGAGAAAAGATTGTAATAGGTTGAGGAAAAATACATTGAGCATATTATTTGAAAATGTAACAAATATACTGCTTGATAATAAACTTATCCTATGTTTTCTGGATGTTCAGATATCTTGTACAATGTCATTACTTGACAGCTCACTGTGGTTACATGATTCAGACATATCAGGGCCCACATTATGTCTTCCTCCTTCTTACCCTCCCTCCCTCCCTGTCTTCCTTCCTTCCTACTTCTTTTTGTCTTTCCTCCCACAGTCATTTCCTGAGCACCTACGGTATGCACAGCACTTTGCTAGACATGGGTGTATCTGTGTATAGGGGTTATAGGGGAGGGATGTACGTGTGAGTCCCTGTTCTTAACGAGCATTCTCTTTGGGGTATGAAATATAAACATGTGGCACATTTAAATGTTATTGTAAGCCAACATCTCAATTTAGATGAGTGATTCAGAAAGTGTGTGTTATAAAATTCTGGGACAGAGGTGTGAAGCTGTCCAGGACATTTTACATGGACAGATCATTTTCAAGGCATTTCATTCTGCTATGTGAATATCATCAATATTCTCTCCAACTAGGATATAATCAAGTGTGAGTCCAACAGCAAGCCATGAATGAACCTTATGATATAGTAAGAAAATTTGTATATACTTTCTGAATTTCAAATGAAAGAGGATTTTTGATTCAAGGCAATTGTGCTTAATTCTCCACACCACAGGACCTGGCCCCAACTCAGGGATGAGGACAACAGCATGTCACCTAGTTTCTGGACACAGGCTGGATATTACCACAGGCAGGGAAGTGAATTTTCCCATTCCATTTCTCCTAATCTCTTTCACACAGATATCTTTCTTTGGGAGATGAAGAGGAAAAGGAGATGCCATCTTTAGCCTTCAAAATGCAGCACGGAGGAGAAATTGCCTTTCTCAAAATTGTAATTCATCATCCAATTCAATGGAACCTGCTGAAACAACACCTCAGACTTTTAAAGAAACCATGCTTGTTCCCACTCTTCCTGAGAATTTTCCCAGAGCAGGGTTTCTCAACTTCAGCACCATTGTCATTCTGGACTAGATCATTCTTTGCTGTGGGGCACTGTCCTGTGCACTGTAGGATGTTAAGCAGCATCTCTGGCCTCTACCCACTAGATGCCAGCAGCACCCACTCCCAGTTGTGACACCCCAAAATGTCTTCAGACATTGCGAAATGTCCCCTGGGGGTCAGAATCTACCCTGGGGAATAAAATCACCTCTTAGCTATACCTCGGAAACACCTAGGGAGCTTTAAAAATTACTGATGCCTGGGACTTGCCCCCAGAGTATCTGATTTGATTGGTCTCAGTGTGGCCTGGGCTTCAGGGTTTTTAAACACTTCGCAAGGGTTGGTCTCAGATTTGCCCACTAATTTTGACTCTTACAGGGAGCTCTGCATTCAGATTTGATGTCTGATGTTGTGTTGATCTGGCAATCACCCTAGCCTGCATCCACCTGGCTTAATTGGTTTGGTGTTGGCATCTAGCCCTTGTACCCAGCACCTAACTTCAGATGAGCCGGCTGTAGTCTTTCAAATCAGGACATTACCTTTTCCACAACTATCTGTCATTCATTCATATCTGGGGGCAAGGGGTCACCATGACAGTCCCTCAAAACACTTCAAGAAGAAGGCTTCTCCTCGCAGCCCATCTTGTGAGAGAAAAGGCCATGAATGAGGTTTGTGGCTATATGTGTGTGCAGGAGAAAGCACTCAGAAGTAAAGCCAAGGGGAAAAGCCCGCACCTTTTCGTCTTCTCCTCTTGAAACTTCGTTGGACTAGCCCTGGGGTGGAAACACATCAAAGTAATAGCATCCACACTTCCACTTCTTTTAACCAAACCTCTCCTGAATGAATTAGAACAACCACAATTGACTGCCCACACCCTCTGATCTGATCTGCTCCTAGCTCTACATCCAACAGAAATGTTTATTTATATTACCAAAAGGTAAGTACTAGCATGTTTGAAGCAGCACTCCCCATAATAGCCAAAAATGGGAACTCCCCAAATGCCCATCAACAACGGAATGGATAAATAAATTGTGATGTATTCTCACAAAGGAGTACTCTATGGCCATGAGAATGAATGATCTATAATTATGCAACACATTGGTGAACTTCACAGATATTATGTCAAGCAATAGAAACCAAAGCAAAAAAAGGATATATATTGATGAATGAATTTCTACAAGTCCCAAAACAGACAAAGCTTCTTGATATTGTTAGATGTCAGGATAAAGGTTACCCTGAGTGACGGAGATAGTGACCAGGGAGTAAGAGGGGCTTATGGGATGCTGCAGATCGTGCTTTGTCTCTTGATCTGGTATTGGTTATGTGGGTGTGTTTAGTTTGAGAAATTGATCGAACTGCATGTTTATTATTTATGTATTTTTCTGTTTGTATATTATACTTCAATAAAACATTTAAAACTTAAAAATTACCTTGTATTTCTCACCTGCTGCATCCTCACTCCCAGAGTGGGAGATTGAGGGCCTTGACTTGACACTGCTGAGTCAGCAGGTAAGCAAGTCCCAAAAAGCCTCTTTTGTCCTTGTTATCGTTCCTGTCCCACCGCTGTAGCCCTCTGCTCAGGTGCATAGGCGGGAAGCAGCCAGCCTAGAAGTGAGAGGACTTGGTGTCCCATGGCCTGTGTGCTGGGACCAGGATAATTCCACTGACTATTGACGTCCTGAGACTGCAAAGTACAGCTCCAACTCGGCAGAGAACTGTGAGATTCTTTTTTTCTTTTCGTCTAGATTGTTTATCCCTAAGTCAACAATCTTGCAGCAATGACAGAGTAAGGCTGTGGCTTGAGGGTGGGATCCACTGGTGTGGCCTTTTGGCATTTACCACCCCAGCATGTCTGCTCATCACAGCAGCTAATGTGTTTTTCCCACAGATGATCCCATTGTATTCATCCCAACATCTGGGTAATGTTCTGGATTGCACACAAATGTGAATCGGGGTGTTTATTTTACTAGCAGAGTACACCTGCAGCCTAAATAGTGTATGCTGAGCAGCTGTTGATGACTATAAATTGAAACCTGGGTGAGGAGTTGTAAACCCCAGAGGTTCATCTTTAGCAAGAAGGATCCAAGACTTTCAAATTCAATAAATCTGGACACTATTGAGAGAATAGAGACATCATTACAGAGAGATAATGATTTGAAATCTCAGCCAGTGATGATTGGGGAAGCAGATGTAAGCCAGGATGATTTTTATACATTCCGATAGCCCCTGCCGAGTGGGAGATTAAATAAGCGAAAGGTCTGATTGGTAACCACGTTTGGGCCACTGAGCAATTGCAGAGAGGTAGAAGCAATCATACTGCTTGAGATTGCCAGGAGGAAAGGAATGGGGTTAAACTGCTAAAGGCAATCCATTTTGTTACATAGCTTTATGTACTCAGACATTCTAAAGCTCAGTTATATAATTCACCTAAGATGCTGCCCATTTGCAACAGTTACCGCCTCCCTCCCCAATGTGCTCAGTTGTTCAGCCAGTCATTCTGACGTCAAAATTTTTTTAACAATATTTATATGTCAGGTGCCAGGAATAGAAAAATGAAAGCTATGACCCCTGCCCTCAAGGATTCCACCATCGAGTTGACCTTGTTATTGACTGCTGCATAATAAAGCACCCCCAAATTTAAGATCTCAGTACAATAACAATGAGGGTGGCTGTCTTAGTCGGTTCAAGCTGCTATAACAAATATAATAGACTGGGAGGCTTAAGCAACAGACATTTATTTCTCACAATTCTGAAGCTGAGAAGTCCAAGACCTTGCAAGGGGTTGGTAGATTTGGTTCTTGGTATGGGCTCTCTTCCTTGGTTGGAGATGGCAGCCTTCTTGCTGTGTCTTTACATGATCTTTCCTTGAGGGGCACATGGTGAGAGAAAACTCTCTTTCTCTTCCTCTTCTTATAAAGGCTTGAATCCCATTATGAGGGCCGCACCCTCATGACCTCATCTAAACTTAATCACTTCCAAGGGCCCCACCTGCAAATGTCATCACATTGGGGGTTAGGGCTTCAACATAGGAATTTAGGGGGAGGACAAAAATATTCCATTCATGACAGTGACCAACTATATTAGTATGCTAGGGTTGCCATAACAAATACCATGGGCTGGATGGCTTAAACAATAAAAATGTATTTTCCCACAGTTCTGGAAGCTGAAAGTCCAAGATCAAGGTGTCAGCAGGGCTGTTTTCTTCTGAACCTCTCTCCTTGGCTTGTAGATCACCTCCTTTTCCCTGTGTCCTCACAAAGTTGCCCTATGGGTGTTGTTTATCCCTTAACCTCCTCTTCTTATGAGGACATCAGTCATATTGGATTAGGGTCCACCCTCATGATTTTATTTTAACTTAATTACCTCTTTAAAGTCTCTATCTTTAAACACAGTCACATTTTGAAGTACTGGGAGTTAGGAGTTCAACATACGAATTTGGAACAGGGACACAATTCAGTCCATAATATCAACCATCCTGGTTTGCCTGAGACTGAGGGGATTTCTGGGATGTGGGACATTTGGTGCTAAAACAAGGTAAGACCCAGGCAAACCGGGACAAATTGGTCACCCTAAGAATAGCATTAATTTTGCACTAATCTGTAACATGACAGGGCTCGGAGGAGACAACTTTTATCTACTCTACTCATCATCAGCTGGAGAAGCTCAAAGGCTGGAGACTGGAATCACCCAAGTTTCACTTGCTTACATGTCTGACACTTGATGCTAAAAAACTCAAACAGTGGGGCTGGGACACCTTGAGTTTGTCAGGCATCTCTCTCTATCTCTGTGATCCCTCCATATGGCCTCTCTAACATGGTGGCTTCTGGGTAGCCGAACTTATTATAAGATGGCTCTGGGGTCCCAAGGCAGGTGTCTCAGTAAAGCAAGAGCCTGGCAGAAGCTATGTTGCCTCTCACGACCCAGCTGCAGAGAGCTACATAGCATCACTTCTTCCACATTCTGTGTATCGGGGCAGGCACAAGGCTTGCCCAGGTTCAAGGGGAGTAGAAATAGACATCGCTTGACACAGGATTGACAAGAACATGTAGGCCCAGAAATATTACAGCCATTTTTAAAATTTTAATTATAGCAAAATACACATGACATAAAGTTTCCCATTTTAACCATTTTTAAGTGTACAGTTCAGTAGGGTTAGGTGTATTCACACTGCTGTGAAACCAATCTCCAGAACTCTTTTTATCTTGCAAAACTTAAACTGCACTCATTAAACACTAATTCCCCATTCCTTCTCCCTACCCTCTCTGGCAATCATCATTGCATTTTCTGTCTCTGTTAGTCTACTATATTAGGTACTCATATAAGTGGAATCATACAGTACTTGTCTTTTTTATGACTGGCTTATTTCACTGAGCATAATGTCCTCAAGGTTCATCCATGTTGTCTCATGTGTCAGAATTTCTTTCCTTTTTAAGGCTGAATAATATTCCATTGTATGGATAGATCTCGTGCATCCATTTTTGATACGACCTATCACAATAGAAGAGAACAGGGACCAATACAATCCCCATGGGGTAAGTATTGAGACCTGAGTACAGCAAGATGTTATGATGGCACAGAGGAGAGGGAAAGGCTTCCTGGAGGAGGTGATCCATTCTAGACGGACAGACATTATAAACTATGCCTTCCAGGCAGAGCAAACAGGAAGCACAAGGGCCCCGGGGGGCAAAAGCACACAGGGTGTTTGGAAGAACTGCTGAGGAGGACAAGGCAGGGCTGCCTGGTTCAGGTTGTGCACTGTTGAGGTCAAGGGGTACTGCTCACAGAGATGACAATGGTGCTCTCTTACCTGTCAAATTGGCCTTTGGTTAGTGTTTCTACCCTAGCAGCAACGGTGGCCAGCTCTATGTGAGCTCTGTAATTAACTTCATGTAGATACACTCCAACATGGCCTCACCTCATGCCTCATCCATGTGCCTCTTGCCTCCCCTTAGGATTTTTTCCCACTGACAATGTGGCCTGGGCTGCTGAGGCACCCACATGAAGCCTATATGTGTGCACTCATAAGTGCAGAGAGTCACTTTCTCATGGGGTGGACTTTTGACCCACAGGACAGAAGAGCTGGCAGATTTTTTCCCCTTCCTCCCCTGGGACAGATTGTCTTGAGATGCAGTCCTTACATGGCTTCTTTGAAGCCAGCCCATCAGCTTGAGCAATCAGTTTCACTTGATACTCAAGAGCGGCCGGCTCAGTAACACGCCCCCATTGGCTCGTCATCCCTCCCTGCTTCACTTCCTTTGTCCCTCACTCAAACTTCCTGACATTACACATGCTACTATAATAGTGAGCTTCACCACAGACTCTATTTTCTGGGGTGAGTCTGAGGCTAAGGCAGACATGTTCAGATTTTCCCTTAAGAAAGATCACTTTGACTTCTGTGTGGGTGGTTGATTATGCAGAGACAGGTATGCAAGCTAAGAGGCTGTCGCAGTCATCCAGGTAAGAAATGATATCACCTGAAATGAAGGGATCTGGTAGTGGAGATGAAGGAGTGGATAGACTCATATGTCTCGGAGACGCAGCTGGCAAGAACAACTAATGTGAATGCGGCACTAGAGAAAAATCAAAGCTGACTTCTAGGTTTATGGCTTGGGCAACTAGCCAACGATGATGCTTTTTCTCAAGATGGAGAACACTGGAAAAGGAGCAGGTTTGGAATACTTTGTTTACCAAATATTTTTGGGTCATCTACTATATGCTAATGAAGGGGTCCAGAATATGCTACAGTGGCATAAGGATTATTTTGAGCAGAAGACATTTGAGAATCAATGGCTGTAGAAAGAGGCCTTTTCTGAACTTATCTTTCTAAAAGCAGAGCCTCTCGAAAGAATTCAACTGTCATAAATCCCCTCTCTCCCAGAGTAGTTTTACAACCAGGAAAGATTGACTCTTATCAACAAAGAGGAAAGGTCAGCACAAGTCAGGATAAGAAATTGCCTAAACAGACATTGTCATAAAACTATCACATCTCCCATCTTCTCTGAAGGGCCCATTTATTTTTCTTAAAAGTCATTTGTTCTCCCAGAAGTGCCTCTCTGCCCCTCCTCATCCCCTATTAAGATGGTATATAAGCCCGAAATTCTAATGCTCCCTTGATTACATTTATTTGTGAACTCCCTGTCTATATATGTAATTAAATCTTTTTTTCCCTCTTGCTAATCTGTTTTTGTCTTTTAATTTTCAGGTCCCCAATCACTGAACATAAGAGGGTAAAAGAAAAGTTTTTCCTCCCTTACATTAGATGGCATGTTAGGTGCTTTGGCTACAGAGCTGAGAGGCCCAGTCCCTATCACAATGGGCTCAACAATGACAATGCTATGGAATTATACAAAAGGAGCCATGGAAATACCATGAGGGACATCAAATGTTCTTCTGGGGATGAGAGAAGGAGTCATGGAGAGAATCCTGGAAAAGCTTATGTGAAATCCTAAAGGAGAGAAAGTTAGCCAGAAAAAGGAGCAGGAAAAAAGGGAGATTCAGGTAGCAAATGCTCCCACTTCCTGACAAAGTCTTACTCACCTTTCCATCTTTCAGGTTCTTCATCCCTGGATACCCTCTCTCTCTTCATCCCTGCCCTCTAAGCTATAGTTCAGTGCACCTCCATTGCTGTTCAGATCCATGGTGCCATAAGCTGGGCGTGGCCTCAGCCTCCCCTTTTTCCCCCAGGCTGTGAACTCCTTAAGACTTGGGCTCCCTCTCTCAGATTAGAGGCAGTCCAACCCAAGGCCTGAAGAATAACAGAATCTGCTCAGTAATTGGCAGAATTGAATACCTTTGAAATGCAGCCAAGCTTGAAACCAAAGAGGACAGACAACATCCACATACTCCAGGGAAGAAAATCAGTCTCTGTAGTCCGGTGAGTGGAGGTGGTGAATAGTCGTCAAGGACTATCTATGTCTCACATCAGCCCTGATTGAGGGACAAGGAGATGGTCCCGTTTGAGTCCAACCACTCTCTTTAGCTTTTGTACCACAGAGTCAGCACTGACTGTTGGGCTCAGGATAGTGATGTAGGCAATTGCCCACACAGACCTTCCAGACCAAGACCACCAACCTTTTTTACACAGCATAAGAAATGGCATTCATTGGAGAGACTGATATGTTATGCCAGTGCAGACCCAGCCTGGCCCTGAACCAATGGCTGGAGGTGGAGGTGCAAGTTTCCATGTCTCCCTTTCTACTGTTATTCCCTCTTGCACATATGGCATTTATTCTTTATAGGTTTAAATGTTACATCAAAAATAAACTTAAGTGACCAAAATGTTTCATTGAACAATCCATAATAAAGATAAAAGCCACCTGCACTAGAGGAGGCACCGACAGCCAATTCTAAATTGCTCTAGTGTTTGGAACTTCCTGAATGGAAATCTCAAGCACTCTCCCAAAAATTTAAAGTGCTCATCCGTCCAGGGTTGATTAGAACTGTCCAAAAATGGGGTCACCATATTTCAATCAAACAAAAAAAAAATGGAGAAAAACAAAACTTCCTGGAAAGACAGAAACAAAATAAAACAGAATCACAGCAATACTCAATGGATTCAAATAACATGGAGTTTCCTTGTTCTTGTACAGAACCCAGCATATATATGTGTGTATATACACATATAGCTACACGTACACACATATAATTTTCTGCTTATTCCATCACGGAATCCCAGTCTAAGATCATGATCCCTCAAAAAAAAAATGGTAATATAATGGAGGGACTTTTATGGTCATGTCTACAATTAGATTGACCTCATAAAATAATGCGAGTTATATACATGCATGTACACATAAGCCAGATTCTCAACTTACGTAATTCTGTGGGAATTCACAGAGCTATATTGGTTGAGAATTTGGCTTAAGTTTTTCTTATTATAGAAATTCCCATCAACTAGCATGAGATGAGACTCCACACACATTGCCTTAAAGTTTCATAGGCTGAGAATCTGGCCCACAGAGCACAGAATAATGTCCATCCAAACATAGGTTTAGATTTTATCTGGCCTTGCCTTCCAGAGCAGCTAGCCATGATGGAATGAGCAAATGTCTTTGGCCTCTGCAGCTCTATGAATCTGTGTGACCCAGTATGGGAAGCCCAAGGCTGTCTGTCTGTCCTGAAGGGGCACGATCCCTTCCCCCCTCAGTCTCCCTGCCTGTGAATTGGGCAGGACTATTACCTGCCACTCCTCTCTCACTCTGAGCATTCTCTACTGTTTATGAAAGTGCAGTTTGTGAATAGGACATCCAGAAAATAGGCATTAAGAGCTGGATCCAGGCACTGGTTGCCAGGGAAAATGTATTTATTTGCTAGGTTAGCAAGTGCCAACACCACTCATTGAATTTGTGCCAAAACATGCATTTTAAAAAATGTTGTTCTGTTCAATTCATTATTTATAGAACATCACCTAAGGGCAGTTCATGCTACAAGCCAAAAATCTCATCCTGCATTTTATCTGAAACCCACTGCAGGGAAGGGGAGAAGGGAGAGGGAGGGAGACAATAAAATGAGATTTCTGGAAAAAGCTAAAAGAACTCGTCTGGCATGTTTTGTCTGGACCAGCAATGACCACAGGGCAACTTGATAATAATCTCCAACTGCAAGGGGATTGGAGAGCAGTGCTCTCTTGCCACTCAGGACAGAAGAAGGAACGGACCTCCACTGCAGCATGAGAGATTTAGCTCATAAGAAAGAGGGGGAAACTTCTTTAACAGGGATGTTAAGGAGTGAAACAGAGAGCAGGGGAAGAACTTCAGATGAGGGAAAAGTCTCATGTGTCCCAGACAGTGTAAGGGTAAGAAGTAAATTAGATGTTTCCTCAACTCTGACACGATAGACATCCCTAGAAGTCAGCAATGCACCGGGGAATTATCCTGGTCCAGTAAAGGTGTGGTTCTCCAGGCAGGATGGCATGTCATCCCATAAAGAGTGTGGTTTTGGTGTCAGAGACCTTGCTTTGAATGTCACACTTGGGCAAATTACTTAACCTTTCTATGCTTGATTAAATAGTCATAAAATGAGGATAATCACTCATTCAACCCTACCACTGCACCAGGCATTGTCCTGGGGGAGCGGGATACAGAAGTGAATGCAATGCACAAGAAAACCTCTGCCCTTTCTGATGGGCGAGGCAGTCTTACCGTAATAATAAAGAATAAATGAGGAAAATATACAGCATGTCGAATGGTGATAAGTACTATGGGGATAAATTAAGCAGGAAATGGGAATGAGATGGGGAATTTTCAATGTTAAGTAGGGTGGTGGGGACAGGTCACATACTGTGACTCATCCCCTGAGGAAAGATTTGAAGGAACTTAAGAGGTAAGGTAAGAGGTTGTAGTGGGTTGAATAGTGCTCCCAAAAGGATATATTCGCGTCCTAATCCTCAGAACCTGTGAATGTGACTTTATTTGGAAAAGGTCTTTGTAGATGCAATTAAATTAAGGTTTTCTAGATGAGATCATACTGGATTATCTGGTTGGGTCCTAAATCCAATGGTAGGTGTCCTTATAAGAGCCAGAAGAGATGACAGACACAAAGGAGAAGACCATGTGAAGATGGAGGCAGAGATTACAGTGATGCGGCCACAAGCCAAGAAATGCCTGGAGCCACCAGAAGCTACAAAAGCTGGAAGAGGCAAGAAAGGATTCTCTCCTAGAACCTTGAGGGTGAACATGCCCCTGAGACACCTAGATCTCAGACTTCTGGTCTCCAGGACTGTGAGAGAGTCCATTTATTTTTTATGTATTTATTTATTTATAAAATTTCAAAATATTTATGGAGAACAAATGTTTTAGGTCACATCATTCATTTTTGTAATGTTTGAGTCCTGGCTATAGATATGCCTGTCACACAAATAGTTTTCATATTGTCCATTAGGTTTGTTGATTTCTCTCCCCTCCTTCCCCTCCCCTATGTTTAATTTCCACTGAGTTTTACTTCTCCCTGTGCAGATGTGTGCTCTTCAGTTAGTTCCAATTTAATAGTGAGTACATGTGGTGTTTATTTTTCCATTATTGAGATACTTCACTTAGAAGAATGGTCTCCAGTTCCATCCAGATTGTTGCAAAAGGTATTAATTCATATTTTTAATGGCCAAGTAGTACTCCACAGTATACACATACCATACACATTTTGTTAATCCACTCATGAATTGATGGGGATTTGGATTGATTTTGTGATTGTGAATTGTGCTGCAATAAACATTTGAGTGCTGATGTCTTTTTGATGAAAAGTCTTTTTTTTCCTTTGGATAGGTACCCAATAGTGGGATTGCTGGATTGAATGGTGGGTCTACTTTTAGTTCTTTGAGGAATCTCCATACTGTTTTCCATAGAGGTTATACTAATTTGCAGTTCCACCAATAGCGTATAAGCATTTTTTTCTCTCTGCATCCATGCCAGAATCTATTGTTGTTGAACTCTTTAATAAAAGCCATTCTAACTGCAGTAAGGTGATATCTCATTGAAGTTTTAATTTGCATTTCCTTGAGGATTAGTGTCATTGGCATTTTTTCATGTTTATTGGCCATTTGTCTTTTTTCTTTTGAGATGCTTCTGCTCATATCTTTTGCCCAATTTTAATAGTGTTGTTTGTTTTTTTCTTGCTGATTTGCTTGAGTTCTTTGTAAATTCTGGTTATTAGCCCTTCATCAGATGTGTAACTTGAGAATATTTTCTCCCATTCTGTAGATTGTCTATTTGCTCTGTTGATTATTTCCTTAGCTGTGCAGAAGGTTTTTAGTTTAATCAAGTGCCACGTATTAATTTTTGTTGCTGCCAAGATTGCCATTGGGGTCTTAGTCATAAATTCTTTGCCTAGGCCAACATCTAGAAGAGTTTTGTTTTCCAATTCATTTAGTTCTTCCCTGATCTTCGTTATTTCCTTCTGCTGGCTTTGAGTTTGGTTTATTCTTCCTTTTCTCATTCCTTGAGGTGTGACAGTAGGTTGTTAATTTTGTCTATTTGATGTAGGTATTTAAGGCTATGAATTTTCCCCTGAGGAATACTTTTGTGTGTTCCAAGGATTTTAACAGCTTGTGTCCGCTTTGTCATTCAGCTCAAAGAATTTTTTGAGCTCCATCTTAATTTCATCCTTGACCCAATAATCATTCAGCAGCAGTTTGTTTGATTTACATCACTTTTTTTAGGTTTGAGTGTTTCTCTTGTGATTGATTTCTAGTTTTATTCCACTGTGGTCTGAGAAGGTTCATGGTATTATTTCAATTTTTTTGAATTTGTTTAGACCTGTTTTGTGGCCTAAGATATGATCAATCTTGGAGAATGTCCCGTGTGCTGCTGAGAAGAATGTGTATTCTGTAGTTTGGGGGAAGACTTTTCTGTAAATGTCTGTTAGATCCATTTGATTTAGAGTTTGGTTTAAGTCTATTATTTCTTTATTTATTTTCTGCTTTGATGATTTGTTGAGCTCTGACAGTGGGATGTTGAGGTCTCCAGTGATAAGAATGGTGCTGTTTATTTCTTTTCTTGGCTCTAGTAAAATTTGGTTTATGTATCTGGGAGCTCCTACATTGGGTGTATATATGTTCAGGATTGTTATGTCTTCTTGTTGGATAGCTCCCTTTACCATTATATAATGACCCTCTTTGTCTTTCTTTACCTTTGTGGACTTAAAGTCAATTTTATCTGATATGAGAATGGCTACACCTGCTCTCTTTTGGTTTCCATTAGTGTGGAATAATTTTTTCCATCCTCTCACATTTAGTCCGTGTGTATCCTTACAGTTTAGATATGTTTCCTGGAGACAGCAGATACTTGGGTTGTGTTTTTTCATCCATTAAGCCAGCCTATGTCTTTTGAGAAGAGGATTCAGTCCGTTCACATTAATTGATAGCATTGATATGTGGGACGTTGGTCTGTTTATCCTGTTGGGCAGTCCCTTATTGCTTTATTTTATCTCTTATTCTATTGTTTTAGGAGTTGTGAGTTTAGATTTTTTGTCTTTTGGAGTTTTTTAGGTGAATTTATGCTGGTGGGTATCTGTTGTGCTGGTTTGTGTATAGTGCTGTTCTGAGTATTTCTTACCGAGCAGGTTCTGGTCATGGCAAATTCCCTCAGTGTTTCCTTGTCTAGAAAAGATTTAATTTCTCCATCTATTGTGAAACTTAGTTTTGCAGGATACAAAATTATAGGCTGGCAGTTGTTCTGTTTAAGTTTATTGAAAATGGGGCCCCAATGCCCTGTGGTTTGTAAGATTTCAATTTCCTTGTGGATGGAGTCCACTACTGTAGCTCATTGTATTCTCCTCAGGGTGTGAAACTATTTTGTTTTTCCATGTTGCCAGTGTTCTTTGGTTGGCTGCTTCTCATCTAGCTCCTGTTCTCTCAGCCCTGGGTTGATAGTATTGCAGGGCACCTGTTCTCCTTTGCTGGGGACGCTCTCAAACCAAGTCTAGGGGTGATGACTGCTCAGAGCTAGGGACTCCTGAGTGAAGTTTTGGACCTCAGGGAGGTTCTGCCAGTCCAGCAGTAGTGGTGGGGACTCAGTTGTGTGGTCTTGAGGATTGGTCACCACTCTGGAGTCTCAGTGGTGGAATTGCAGGCCTGGTGAGGACCCACAAGCTACAGGGGAAGAGCCTCAGACTCAGGCACAGTGAGAGCTTTAGAGCTGGTTCTGGGGATTTCAGGGGCAGAGCTGCCAATATGGGGGGCCGTTCCACCAGCCTGGGGATTGCTGATGCCTAGTCAGATAGGTAGGGTTTGTCTCAGCAGCCCAGGGTCTGCATTGGCAGGCCAGAGATGCTGGTCAGCCGAGGTTCTCTCCCCACTCCTAGGACCCACTGAGGCAGTTGCCTCAAATGGCACCTGTGGCATCTGAGGCTCCGCCTATGTTCAGTTCCCACACCACAGAGAAGTCATGCTCAGCCCTCAGTCACAGGGCATGACACGGGGAAGTATCTGTTCCCTCCCTGGCCTGGCTGGGATGATGCAAAGGTTACTGCTGGATGGCTGGGTCCTGAGCAGGCCTGGCTCTGTGCACCAGGGCTATCAGTATGTTGTCAGTTGCAGAAGTATGAGATTGACAGGCACCAGGTGTCTGCTGCACCTGCTCTCCAGTGGAATGTCTCTGCACAGACTGTGAGCAGCTCCCCAATCAGCCCAGAGGTCTGCAATACAAGAGGGAGACCCCTCAGAGATCAAGCTGCCTGTAACTTTTGTTTCTCTTCTAAAAAAAAAATAAAAGAACAGTGTCCCCCAGGGTTGCCTCTATACCACTGTCTTCACCTCTTCCCAGCAGTGTGAATAGTATTGGGACCCCTAGCTTAATCTCCAAGATAGCAGGTGATACTTGTGAATAAGAATAAGCCACACCCTATTTGATTGAGTTGGTAAACACTGTAATGAGCTACAGAGTTGTTCTCCCTGTCAGTGGTTGATGTTTGCTGGAGAGAGCCAATTGCAGAGATGTTCTTTTATGCCTGTGATGAGCTCTAGTCCCTCAGGTGTAGTGCTTGAATGCCCTAGGCTTTGGGAGGGGCCCTGTAGTTCCCATGGGGTTGCTTGGACCACCCCCCACCACCACCACCACAACAGAAGTGGGTGGAGGAGCAAGGCTGAGCATGGTTGGGTTGTGTGAACCTGGAAGGCTCTGCAAAGCCTCAGCAGGGCTCAGAGGTTGTTTTCCCAGCCGCTAGGGAGAGCTTCTGGGAGGAGAGTCAAGGCAGTTTCTCCAGATCAGAAGGGCTGGTCATGGGACAGGGGCTGCAAATCTCCAAAGCCCTGGTGCCATGCTTGGTTGCTATGGCACCCCAGGCTGTGATCTTCCCTGCCATAGGACCTGTCCTGGTCCAAAAATGAAATAAAAAATAAATAAATAAATAAAAGCAAGAATTCTTCTTCCTTTTATCAATAGTAAACAGTATATAATGATAAGGTGATATGATTTTTTAATAAACAAATATATCAAAGTTAAAAAAAAAAAGCACTGCTTATTAAGCCTCAGCAATGCACCAAGTTTACTTCCCCAGTCTATAGGGAAAGCCACTGAGAGGAAAATCAAGGCAGGTGCTCCAGACCAGGAGGGCTGGGTGTGGGGGAGGGGCCACAAATCCCCAATGGCCCAGGCGCCTATTGTGCCATGCTTGGTTGCTATGGCTCCCCAGGCTGGGATCTTCCCCACTGGAAGGACCCGCCCTAGTTCAACAGCATGGCATTCCTGTGTGGGGGATGGGCACTCTCCCAGATCACCTCATCTCAGACCCCCAGTTTTCCCCCATCAGTTCTGCCCACATGGGCTCTCTCACCTCCCAAGTCCAACTCTCAAACCTCCCTCTTGTGTCCCCCATCAGCCTGCTCAAATCCGGGTGGCACTGGATCCAGCCTGCGTATCTGACCTGCTGGCATGCATCTCCGTGAAAGGATGGTGGGCAGGAAGCTCCCAGATAGGGTACCCCAGGCCCACTGCTGGTCCTCAAGGGGTAAGGCATGTGCCCCATTCTCTGTGGAATGCTCAGACTGGAGTACGTGCCAGCTGAGAGAGGTGACCGCTTGCCAACTTCTCGATTCAGACTGCTCTCCTGGTTGCAGTGGCTGTGGAAGAGGAGGGGAATGATAAGTATCTGAAAGGAAGAAAGCCAGCTCTCCAGCCTCTCAGGTCATCCTCCTTGGAGGGGAGCCCCCCACAGAATGTTCAAGCTCTGAGATCATGCACATTCTCCCCACAATTCTGTTGTTGCCACAGTGCTTGGGCTCGTGAGGGTGGAAAAGCCTCCAAATAACTTGGTAGCACACTGACCACTGAAGGAGTGTGAGTGGGGAGAGTGGGATTCTCTCTTACCCTTTCACTGGACTCCAAGCCAAGAGTCCATTTCTCGTTTCAAGCTACCAAGCTTGTGATTTGCTACAGCAGCCCTAGGAGACTAATACAGAGGGCATCTAAGGAAAGAGTAGTTAAGCAGAGAGAACAAGAAGTACAAAGGCTCTGAGGCAGATCTTTTGCCTGCCTGCTTGGGAAGGAGCAAGAAGGCTTGTGTATCTGGGATGGAGGGAGTGATGTGCTCTCTGCAGCTGAAGTGACTCTGAAGGTGTTAACTGCTGGAGACTCTCTGTTGACAGCACTTCCCACAATTGGGCAGCAAGTTCTTCCTGGAAGAGGCAGCTGAGGGGATGCATCTCCATGTCTAACAAAAGCAGTGAGTCTAAGTGAGACAGCTATTGCAAAAAGATGATGGCTTGGACCAGGTTGATGGGAGTGGAAATGGTGAGATTCTGAATATGGTTTTAAGGAACAGAGATGACTGGATTTATGGTGGATTGGATGCAGGATATACAATAAAGAGGGAGGTCAAGGATGATTCTGAGTATTTTTGCTTGAACAACTAGAAAAATGGAGCCACCATCAACTAAGATGGGGAAGGCTGTAGATGGGACAGATTTGGAGGAAAAGATCAGAGTTTGGTTTTGAGCATGTTAGGATTAAGATGCTTATTAAACATCCGAGTGCAGATATCAGATAGTCAGATATCTGATCTGGATATGTAAATTTGGAAGGATTTTTAAATTTATTTTTAAAACTTACAACAAATTTTTCTCTCTTTTTTTTTGCAGTTTTATGTGTTTTGAAAAATGCATAGAGTCATGTAACCACCACCACAATCAAGATACAGAAGTGTTCAATCGTCTTAAAAAAATTCCCTCATACTGATCCTTTATAATCAAATCCTGCCCCCATCCCCAGCCCTTGGAAGCCATTAATCTATTCTCTGTTCCTATAATTTTCCTTTTCCAGAATGTCATATAAATAAAATCATACAGTATGTAGCATTTTGAATCTGGCTTTTTTCACTCAGCATAATATCTTTGAGATTCAATCATGCTGCTGTGTTTATCAATAGTTCATTACTTTTTCTTCTGAGTAGTAGTCCACTGTATGGATGTACCAGATTTTGTTCACCCATTCACCCACTGAAGGGCATATGAGTTGTCTCCACTTATTAGCAATTATGATAAAGCTGGTATAAATATTCATGCACAGGTTTTTGTATCAACACAAGTTTTCAGTTTTCTTGAATATGCAACTAGGAATTGCATTGTTGGATCATATATTAGGTGTACATTTAACCTTGTAAGAAACTGTAAAACTGTTTTCCAAAGTAGCTGTACCATTTTGCATTTCCACAAGCAACGTCAGATGTTTATTTACTTACCATTTTAATGGGTGTGTAGGAGTATCTCATTGTGATTTTCATTTGCTTTTCCCTAATGACTAATGATGTTGAGTGTGTTTTCATGTGTTTATTAGCCATCCAAATATCTTCTTTGGTAAAGTATCCATTCAAATATTTGACCATTTTTATTTGGATTATTTGCTTTTTATATTGTTGAGTATGGAAAATTTCTTAAAAGTTCTTTGTCAGATATGTGATTTGTAAATACATTCTCCAAGCCTGTGGTTTGTCTTTTTACTCTTTTAAAAGTATTTTTGGCAGAGAAAAAGTTTTAAATTTTGATGAAGTGCAGTTTATCTTTTTTTTTTTTCTTTTACAGATCATGCCTTTGGTGTTGTAGCCAATAGCTCATTGTCTAATTCAGGGTCACAAAGATCTTCTCCTTTATTTTCTTTTTAAAATCATATAGATTTAGGTATTACATTTAGGTATATGAACCATTTTGAGTTAATAATTGTATAAGGCTTCACAGTTATAGTCAAGGTATATTTTTTTGCATATGGATATTGTGTTAGTCTATTCAGGCTGATATAAAAAAAATCACAAACTAAATAGCTTATAAACAACAGAAATTTATTTCTCCCAGTTCTGGAGGCTAGAAAGTCCAAGATCAAGGTATTGGCAGATTTGGTATCTGCTGAGATCCCATTCCTCATAGGCAGTGCCTTCTTGCTGTGTCCTCATAGTGGAAGGGACAAGTCAGCTCTCTGGGGCCTAATTTATAGAGGTACTAATACCATTCATGAGGGCTTTTCATGACTTAATCACCTCCCAAAAGGCCCCCACCTCCTAATACCATCACCTTGGGGGTTAGATTTCAACACATGAATTTGGGGTTGGAGGAGGACACATTCAGATCATAACAAGTATCCAATTATTCCAGCACCATTTGTTGAAGTTCTGGTCTTTTTTTTTTTTTTTCCAATCTCTGTTTCCTTTCTTTTTTTAAAATCTTCTTTTCTCTTAATTCTTCAGAATGGCTAATTTCTATTGATCTATTTTCAAATTCCCTTAATTTTTTCTCTATCAGCTCCATGCTACTGTTGAACCCATCCAGTGTTTTTTTAATTTGAGATATATTTTTCAGTTCTAAAATTTCCATTTTTTAAATATAGTTTCTATTTTTCTCTTGAGAGCTTCTATCTTTCCATTCATTTCAAGAATGTTAACCCTTCCTTCATGGAACACAGTTATAAGAGTTGCTTCAAAGTCTTTGCTAATTCCAACATTTGGATCAGGATCATAATGATGTTGGCATATTTTATTGTCCCTCCCCCTTGAGAATTGGTCCTGTTTCCTTGTATACTGAATAATTTTAGACCAAATTCCAGACATATTGACCATTATTTTATAAGACTGTATTTCCATACAGTGGAAGATCTTCTTGAGAATGTCAATGGATTTCATTGCTGTTTTAGCAGGAAATAAGCATGATTAGGTTAAGACCACAAGTTTTGTCTCACTTTCTGTAAGCAGTGGTTCAAATGTCATTTTAGGATTGAATGTCATTGTTTTTACTGTCCTAATCTATGTGACACTTAGGAGTTTGTATGGGACTTAGGAGTAAACCGTTCCTATCATAGCTCAATTCTCAAAGACTTTACTTCTTTAGGTCTGTGTTGCTCATACACAGCTGGCTTATGAGGAGTCCAGGACTTGTGTCAGTTCATACACAGAATTAAGGGAATTCCCTTTCCCAGCTCTCTCCTCCCTGAGATTTTCTCTACACTCTCCGGCTCCCAAGGTCCCCTTTTCCCAAATCCTTTGGCCAGAAAAACGGGTTTTCCTCAGAATTTTAACCTTCCCCTCAACTGCACTGTCACACAGTTCTAAGTCACTGGAGCCATCTTCAAGGTGAAGCAGTAAGAGAAAAAGAGAAAAAATGATGGGGATTCCTCCCACACTCTTCACACACAGGGACCTCTTTTCCTGATTCTATTAGAGGAACAAGTATTAGGTATATTGTCACTGTATCAATGCAGATCCGTGATGGGCTGGCCTCAAGACAAAGCCAGGAGAGACAAAAAGGAAAAGAAAAGACAAGACTCGGGATTCCCCTAAACCCTCTGACTCTCAGGGTTTCCTTTCTCCAATCCTTTGGCAAGAAAGAGTGGGATTTCCATTGGAATTTTGGGTGGTCACCCCCACCTCAAAGTTCTGTGACTCAGGCCATGAGGCTGCTCTCACATCAACTCAGGAAATACAAGAGGAAAAAAAAGAAACAGCAATCTCACTGGTACTTATCCTTCTTTACATTTTGACTTCCCTCTTCTATCCACTTGCTATTGTTTCTTTTTCAGAGTTCTCTGGTAGTTACTTTGTGTATTCTGTCCAGAGTTTCCAGATATAATTGGTAGGAGAGATAAACTAAGTAGGCTTACTCCATCTTGGCTGGCCTTGAATGTTCTGGGAGTTTTGTGTGTGTACTTGAGTGTGTGTGTCTGTGTGTGTGATATTTATGATATAGTTATGATTTAGATTGGATATTTATGATATTGAAACTATTCATTTGAATGAGGTCACCACCAAAGGAATGAGTTTAGATAGAAAAGAAAAAAGAAGAGGCCGAAGAACTGAGGTCTGGAGTACTCCAACAGTTAGAGGTCAGCAAACTGAGAAGGAATGACCAGAGATAGGATGAAAAGATCCAAAAGCCAAGAGCCAATGAGCCAAGAGTCCTGGCTACCAAGAAGAGCATTTCAAGGGGCAGGGAGTGATCCCTTAAGTCAAATGCTGCCAATGAGTAATACAAAGACTGAGAATTTATCTTTGAATAGTTCCTATGGTTGTGGGGGGAATTAAGTGAGATGATATATAGAACAGCTCACTGTGTGCCCAAGAAGTAGAAAGCATTGTGAAGTTCCTGAGCATCCCGCATCCCTATCTTTGCCCATTTTGTTTCTTTTCCTGGTGTGCTCTCCTCTACTTATACATATTGTGAGTCAACTTGGATCCCACCTGTTCTCTGAAATCTTTTCTGAGTACTCTAAATCTCAGGGACTTTCCACCCCTCTGGGGTCTCCTGACTCATGTGATCTATGCTATCAAACTACAGAAAGCAACATGGTGTGTGGAAGCTTGCTTCCAGCATGAGACTGACTGCCCTTTAATTATAGCTCTATCACTTACTAGCTGGATGAACTTAAGGAAAATTCTTAACCTTTCTGAGTCTCTATTTCCTCATCTTTAAAATCAGGATAAACACAACTATCTCATCTGCACTGTTGTGAGGAATAAATATAGAAAATATATGTAAAACCTTTGGGGTTCAGCAGATGGTGGTCCTTTCTCCTCTTTCTTGCTGCACACCTTAGCATTGTTTCATGTGTGCTAGTCTGGTCTCACCAATAAGTGTCTTGAGCATCAAGGTTATGCCTCAGTGTTCCTTTCTGCTCCCTATTGCATTGAGCATGTCAATGGGTTCCACTAGCACTTGAATGGCATCAGAAGTATTTTCTAATCCAGGGTATGAATTATAATCTGTGAAAAAGAAACACAGCTGTGATGCCTGATTTGCAGGTAGCAAATCATCAGGAATCCTTAGCATGTCTGGATCATTTCACAGAGAATGTCTGAAATGGAAGGTATTTCTTTCTAGGTAGGCATCTTTCACCCAAGGAAAGCTCAAATCTTGTTTTGATGGTGACAATTACAAACTATGAAATCTGAGATAGCAAGGGAATGAAAGACATAAAGTAAGTAAAAAAAAAATAATAGAAAATTAATTTCAGCAAAGCTAAAGCAAGCAGATTTGGGAGAACTCGGTGGCTGAGGCACTATAAGATGGTGGAAAGAGCACTGGGTAGACAATCAGAGGAACTGGTGGCTCTGGTCTCATTTTTGTCTCTCACCACTTGGGTGATTTTGACTGAGTTGATGAACCATCTTCCCCTCCCCCCCGACACACAGTGTGGTCTCTTCTCTGAAATAAGGAAGCGGGGCCTTGGATGAGTGATCTCTGAGCTCCCTTTTAACTCAAGGACCCATTCATTCAATACACATTCATTAAGGTTTTCTACATGCTTGGTACTGGAAAAGATCCTGGAATACAAAGAAGAAAACTATGACATTCAGTAGTTATTTCTCTGGGGGAAAATCATGAGTGTATTAAATTCCACACATTATATCCTCTCAATCAATATAAGAAAATCAACAATCAGTCAAAGTTGCTTCCTATTTCAACCATTGTTCCTATAACCAACTTTCTGCATGACCAAATGCAAAAACTACAATGAATTTAAAGAAACAGCCTGCTTTTCTTATTCTTCCTCTCACTTGGAGAAAACCATATTCCATATTGAATTGCCCCTAAAAGACACCAGGCCTGTGTTTCTCAAGATCACAAATGGTGACTTGTTAGCTTATCTATGTCCCAATCCCATTTTCTGAAATCTTTGTCACAGTTGTTCTGATAAAAGGGAGATTCTTTCAGTGAGACATTGACCTTTTGTAGGGAAAAATTAATTTATGGTAAATCAATTTTATGCTTTGTTTCTGGTCTACATCAACCTCACTTCTGGATTGAACTGAGCTTGGGTACACTGGGCCATTACTATGATTTATCATGAGCTGATTACCTGGCCAATTGTTTCCTTACTGAAATAAGGTGAGAAAAGTCAAACTAACCTTCCATTCACTGGAAGGTATTCCAAATGGTGGTTCCCTTCATGCTTGCACAGAGACTCTGGGGATCACAGATGATCACTCTGTGTGATGTGATGCCCACAGCTGCCTATCTGTCTCCAAGAGCCCATCCACTTGCAATCATTTATCTCTTCTCTTCAGCCAGGCATGTGGGTGAGTAGGCAGCTTGGCAGGGGGTGGGGAGGAATGGGTTTTGGAGACCAGGGCTGCTGCAATAAATCAGAATCCCTAATGCCAAGATGCATGCTCATCTTTCTGCTTTAATTTATTGCGAGGTTTTATTATTTTCGTTCACACAAGGAGAGGCTACATTTTTTTCCACGGTAAGGAAAGGCAAGATTGGACGTTTTAGTCTCCTGAACTAAAGTCCTATGGAACAGTGAAGCTCACACTGGCGGTGGCAGTCGAGGTGGGAGGGAGAGCTTTGAAAGCAGCAGCTCACCCAGGTATGGCTTGCCTAGAGATGATGCTGTCCGTGGGAGAACAGCAGTCCTCATACACACCACCTTGCTTTCCTGAGTTCAAAAGGCCATTGTAAGTCAAGATTCAAACTTGGTTTTTCAATTTTAAAGTGGCTACATTTCTAATCAGAAATTTATAGGGGCATAAGATTTGGCTTTTATCTCAAGCCTCCCCCCGTGAGTTACTGAACTCTCTCAAGCGTCTCTTAGCAACCTTGTGTGACCATATGAGGTGGGGGGGGACTGCTGATATACTGTTTCATCTAATCCCTGCTTTTTCATAAGCTCCCTAGATTTTACTTTGTTACACTGAAAATTAGAATGATTTTGAGCCTTTCTTATATTTCTGAAGGGGAAACTTTTGGATATGCTGATAATGGCTAACCAGCCTGCAAATATGTTAGCATTTCTTCTCATTAGCACATAATCTCAGCTGTGAACTTGGACTCTCCAGAGGGAAGAGTCAAGTGTCAGCAAAGAGTATTCATGCAGGTTGGCTTAAGATGGGCCTACCATGGCTTCTCAATACCTACACCAAAACTCCTCTGGGTAGAGTGATGTGGAGAACATGGTTACAGAGGAAAGAAAAAAAAAGTGGGAAGAAAAAAAAAGTGGCCAGGGTTATTTATTGGAAATTAATATGCCTCTTTGGGGACTAGTTTCATGACAAGTTGTGTCATTTGTATTTCTGGTTGGGGGTCCGTACACCACAGCCGTTCATTTTCTCAGGTGCTGTGAATTCCCCATGAGAAAGTCTTCATTCACCATTAGCCTCATCCCTAATGGCCTATATTAATTTATAACTGAGGGGAATTGCAAAAATGCACCATGTTTCACAGAAGCAAGGCAAGCTTTAGCAACCCTTTTAAAGTCACAATAAATTAAGGGGCAAAGAATGCCCATATTTATCTTGCATCATTTTTATAGTTATTGTTGCTATTTTTCTTATGCTAGCTTAATTAAGATATGTCTTTGGGGAATTAACTTCTGTTTGAAAAAGGCAGAATTTTTAAAAATAGCTTGGTCTTATTTCTATGAATAAAGAGTACGTACTGTGGGTCGGCCAGATGACAAAGAGAGGTAGAGAATGCTGGCCTGGGAGTCTCATGCCCATTCTGCCACATGCTAGCCAGGTGACTTGAGTATTACTTTCCCCCTCTGGGCCTCAGATCTGGAGATAGAAGAAGTTGGACAAGCCAATCTCTGAGGACCTTCCCCCAGGTCTTTGATCATCATCAGGTTGATAACTAAGCAGTCAAGCCAATCACTGCCAGATTTGTTCATATCGAGTATGAAATCCACCAAAACACTAAAACCTATGTTGATTTTTAACGACTGAACTGGGTAGGCCCTTCAGTATTTAGATCGATCATTCCACAGCTGGTTGTTATGACAACCAGAAGCACTGCTGCAAAAGCCAAAGACTTGGTGGAGAGAAATGGACATGACCAGAGGCCCCTCTGCTACGGGAGCTATAAAGAGGTTGAATTGGGCCTGTGGATTTGTTCTCTCTGGCCCAGGGCTGACACTGGCCCCATTAGTCTTTCTCTCTGACATGAGGTTTTGTGCTTACTCATTTTATGACAGCTCTGTATTTAATCTACAAAGCAACCTTGGTTAACTTGAAAAGTCCCTTGGTGTGGCCAACCATAGCCTGCTCTTCAAGCTAATTATTTTTTTGTTTAGGAAAAATATTCATATGCCTAGTAAATTCTTGTGCATGTACATCTTTATTTTCATATTAATTTTATATGACATACCTCAAGCAGTAACTCAGTCTGGCTGGTAGAGAAAGGCATATAATGCCCTTTTAAGGTTTTGTGATCAGAAAAGTTTTCACCTCTTCATTTCCTCTTGAAAAGGCATACTTTTTTCCTGGTACAAGATAAATAATATAGCAATCATTCCGGACAAGCTCTCCTTCAATAGGCCCCACTCCACCAAGCAGGACATTGACTGTCACCACTTACAGTAAATCACTAGACTGTGGAGCCATGTTTGCCAGTCAGAAATATTTCCTCACCACACCAGCTCTGTTTGATTGGTTGTGGGTTTGTGCAGTTCCTGGCACAGGGAGAGCCTTATCCTCCTCTGCCAGGTTTCTTTCAGATTCGCTACAGCCTAGTTTCAACTCTGGCTTGGAAGCCAACCCACAAAACTACCTTTCCAATTGTTCCTTTTGGCCCAGAGAATGTCATCCAGTTTCCCGTGAAGACCTCAGTCAAAGGCCTTGTTGTTCCCAGAGCTGGTGCCCCAGTGGGACAGGCTGTTGCCAACCACGTATCCTTCACCCACCCCGGCCCTGGGGACTGTTGGGGGACTTTGAGTTCCCACAGACACACAAGCAGGCACTGAGAGTCTGGGATGCCACTGGACAAGGTCATAGGATGTAATTATGGGGTTCTGAAACTCATGACTTATAAAGACCCTGGTCAAGTTGACTCTGAAAATAAAAAAGAAAAGTTGTCAAGCAACAGCAAATAATAATAATATGGATTAGGTCTCAAACTAACACAAACTAATTTGGGATTTCAGGCCACTTAGCAAGAGCCCTCTATCCATCTTCCCAAACTCTATTCCTCCCCCTGTGCACACACACAATGTTCCTTTTCTCAGGAAGTAATTTCTGCTAAAAAGCTTTTATTGCCCACTTTCTGGATATTTCATTCTCAGATTTACAATACTTCTCAGACTCCACACACATAAGCAAAGATATCTTGATTTCTGAAGGGCAATTAGCTGCTGTTTGTTCAAAAGAAGACCTGATTTGGCCAATGCTCTGATTTCATTAGAGGAAGACTTTGTCCCTGGAACTGAGACAGGGATAATGCTCTAAATGCCATGTGGTCAGTGGCGGCCAAACCTCGTATGAACTAAGTCACGTCAGCATACAGGTTCCTCCTCACCCCACCCCTCTCCATTCTTACCCCTCTCCTTACTGCTCCCATTTGCTTGATAATGAGATGGGAGATGTAAAGCCAAAACATGTATTAAGTACACTCCCCATGCAGAACACAGTCCAAGGCAAAAAGAATGGCAGGGGGGAATGAAATGATAGCTCAGGTCTTTACAGTCTCTCACCAGCGATGTTACGATAGGCTGATCACTGGTCTCCAAGCTTCCAGCTTCTCCTCTGCTCCCTAATCTAGTAATTCTCAAAATTTGGGAGCATCAGAATCACCTAGAGGGCTTATTAAAACACGTGTTTCTGGGTCCCAACCCCAGATTGTCTGATTCAGTATGTCTGGGGGAGAAGCAAGAATTGGCATTACTAAATAGTTCCCAGATGATTTTTACGTTCATGATCTGGGAACCACACTTTGAGAAGCACTGCTCTAATCTATTCTCTCTGTTTCCAGATTGATCCTCTAGCATAGCAGTCTGAACAAATAGTCAGCACCCAGTCACCATGGAATAAAGTCTCACCTCAACATGGCATTTAGGGCCTCCACAACATGGTCCCAGATGATGTGTGCAGCCACAACCTCACACATCCTGTGCTCTAGCTCTTACACTGGGCTCCCTCAGAAGCAAACCCTGAGAGAAGAATTTGAAGAGTCATGCCAGGAAGCAATAGTATGAGAGGCAGTCAGTGAGACAGGGAAGGAAAGAAAATCAATACAGGGTTAGTTAACCAGACGATTACTGCTGTGGGCAACTGGGGAGCTCAAACTCACTGGAGGTCCCTGAAGACTGCAGAGAGCATATCTCAAAGCTTTCCTGCCTGAGGGATTGAGGGGCCTGGGGTATTTTCCACCAACTTCTGCCAGTCTCTGGTTGCGGAATTACTTCTAGACTCATAAATTACCCATCACTTCTGACATGCCCTGTACAAAAGTCTAACTTGCTTTGGTGGCCAGAGAAAGTCCTCAGATAGAGTCCCAGTCACTTGAAGTAGGAAGCCATCAGGTCAAGGTTGGCAGGAATGATGAAAGCTGAAGGCTTTTTGATGGGGTACCAACGGCCTCTGCTCCACCAGCCTACACTGATCTTCACGCCCAGCTTGCTCTCACATCTGTCTTCCGCACAGAGCCCCAAGCCTACTTTCTCCTGCTCTGGCTCTCTGGAAGAAAGAGCTTTGGACTGGGCTGATCCTATACTTTGGGGATTGGGTGGGCAACAGCCTGGGTTATGCATGGCTCAACAGAAGTTTGCATGGGCCAGGCGCGGTGGCTCATGTCTGAATCCCAGCATTTTGGGAAGATTGCTTGCAGCCAGGACTTCGAGACCAGCCTGGGCAACACAGCGAGACCCTGTCTCTACAAAAAAAATCAGAAAAAAAAATTAGCCAGACATGGTGGCAAATACCTGAAGTCCCAGCTACTTGGGGAGCTGAGGTGGAAAGATCACTTAAGCCCAGGAGTTGGAAGCTGCAGTGATCTATGAGGACATCACTGCACTCTAGCCAGGATAACAGAGCAAGACCCTGTCTCAAAGAAAAAAAAAAGTTAAGGATGTGTATATTGTAATCTCTAGAGCAATCACTTAAAAAATACAAAAAAGTCTTGCTGTTTTACTTCATGAGTTTAAACAAAAAAAAAAAAAAGAAGAAGTTTGTGTGACCACAGGGGCAGGTGGTAAGTAGAAACAGCAGCTCCAAGAGGCCAATGGGCACTGGGAAAATTGCTGCAGGGTGGGTGGTGGCTTGGGGTGCCGACAAAACACCTGAGCTATCTGCAGGCACTGTATTTGGAGATCATCAATTTGGGACAAAATTTGAGCCCTTTCACCGTCTTTAGGCCAGTGACAGCCACCTGTCCTGCAGCGATTATGAAATACAATAGAATGTAGGAGAAAATAGTGTAATTAGAGCATCCTATTGCCCAAATGAGAACTCTTGAGGAGCGTAGGCTAGAAAAGAAAGGCCTGCACATCACTGCTTTGCTGGTTCCTGGATATCCTTAAAAACTCAGGGATGCGGTCACTGGGACTGTGCTTTGGTACTTAGGTGAAGTGCTGCCCCTCTCAAGTGCTGATAAAAACCCCCTCCTTCTTAGCTTTTGCCTCAAACATCGAGCCTAAGAAATTGTTAATACCTTGAGAACTCAATAGCATAGAGTACTGGGATCATCAGCAAGTCCAGAGTGTTTTCTCCCTTGATTTTCAGACAGACCTCTCGTTCTGTTACTGGGGTTATGAGAGTGCAGATTTATGGCTCACTTACAGTGATTCCGAAAAGTAAATGTGTGTGACATGGGTTGTGTGGGTGGGCGAGAAAGACAAGAATAATAAGCAATAAAAAATTCCCATTTAATGTTATATGGTAACTTAATATTTGCTATACAAAACATAAAATGTGTTCTCTTAAACAAAAAACAGAATTTTTTTCCTAAGGAAATTTCTGACCAAAACAGTCTTATAAAATGTGAGCGAGTAGCTGTTTATATCCCCCTTTTTTTTTTTGAATCAGCTTATCCTTTTTAATCATGGTTGAAGTGATATATGCATGAACTTTGCAAGGCATAAGAAAACATAATTTACTTGACATGATTTGGGGAGAGAAAAACTGAAATATATTAAACAATCCTCAACCGCGTTATTTAGAAAGAAGAAAATCAGAGACACTAATTGCCCATGATGGCTATTTATGCAATGCACCACTGGGGTGAAGGGATGCTGGCTGCTCTTGAAATAGGCAGTTTAAATTTGATCCAGAAGGCAACCAGTGAAGCCAGTAAAGACACATAATCTGGGAGGTGACATGTTTTCTCTGTTAAAGTTCAGCTATTGAGAGGGTAAAGAAACAAGAACAGGCCCTAAGTGTAGTTTAGAAATCTCAAGTGAAAGTGCAGAGTAGAAAAACGTTTTCCCCTTTCCTAGTGCATTCCCCTGCTTGATGTCCTTCCCTTAGATGCTCACCATCCTGAAGATGGCTCCTAAATGTCCCAAGCTCAACTGGACAATGACTCCTGATCCAGAATAATCCTTTTTTTTCCCTCCACATGAAGGAAAACATACCTAGTCTGTGTCTTAACCTTCAAAAGTTTGCCATGTGATTGATTAGCTACCAACTATAATCTAATAAACAAATTCCCATGAAGGAGTCCAGCACTAACGGTGGCATGGGGAGAATCGATCAATTTCCCACTTCAATCTGGGTATCGTATATAGAAAGGTGTTGTTTTTCTTAATGGATTCTGTTACTGTGAACACTCGAATTGAAGTGAAGAAATGCACCTGAGAGATCTCTAATGTTTTGAGGATTCCAGTGGTTCTCAAAGTGGTTGCGATGGGGAATACATTCAACTGCCAAATCATTTTGTTCATGCTGTTTAAATTGCAGGATCCTATTAGACAGAGAAAGGAGAGAGGTCTATACTCTGTATTCTTCCAAATACATACGCTTGCTTGAATTTCTTAAAAATAAACACTCTAAGGGAGTTACCTTAGAATTCTCACTTTTAATAAATTAGAAATATATTTTCACCTTTCACCAGTAGAATATAAGTTCTACTTCTATTTTTCAAATCATTCCTTCAGGTAGTGTACCTGGAATGGCATTGGTCTCTCTAAGCCTTAAGGTATTTGTTTTGACTCACTGCCAGGCAATAAGAATCGTCACCAGAGATGGGCCAATATAGCCACACAAAAGACACTATCCAGTATGAGCCAGCAGTATGGAAGGCTCACTCCACATTCTCCAAAAAGGCCCTGTGCCTGCTCCCTAGTGACCTTCACACCAAAAACACTATCCCTTCATTCCCAAAGATGTTGCAACTAATATTGTCAAGTAGAATTACTTTGGGGGAGGGAATGGAAACTAAGTTAAACTATGAAGCACCGGCAATGCAACAGGCAGTGTCCTAAAAGGCTTTCATAGATCTTTATTTTCTTTACTTGTCTCAGAAACAAGTAAGATGGCTATTACAATTCTTCACTTCTCAAAGAAAAGCCTCAAAAAGAAAAAATTCCTTGCCCCCTTAATTAGTAAGTGGTAGAACCCAAACTGGCTCCGAGACCCATGCTATTTCCTCAAAATCAGTGGTTCTCCGAGTGTGATCCCCAGAGCAGCAGCATCAGCATCACCTGCGAACTTGTTTGAAATATGCTTCCTTGGGCCTTGCTCCAGACGTACTGGATGAGAAACTCAAATCTCAGAAACTCCATGCTTCATGTTTTAACAATCTTCCCAGGAATGCTGACACTCCTTAAAGTTTGAGAACTCCTGTCGCAGACCACATTGCCTCTCCAATCTACCAACACCACACCCAGGTATGAGCTGGCCACAGCTTTGCCCTACCATGAGCATTAATCCTTACAAGCCAGACACATGCCCATTCACCTGTAACCACCGTGTTCTCAGATGATCTCTCTCTCTCCTCTGAGCCTCAATAGTAGTCCTTGTCTACATAATCCTCTTGTCAATATATCACTTACGTCTTACGACAACTCTTCCACTGGGAATCGAAACTCTTATACCTTTGCAGCGATTTAATTTTTCACATTTGCCTTCTACTTAACAGTGCCTGACAACAGTAGGTAGCATAAAGCAATAAGCTCCATAGATATTAATTTTCATGATGAATGAACATATCAGAAGCTCTAATAATTGCTTTGTATACCACAAGAATATTGGAATATTCTTCAGTCTGGAGAGCATCCATTAAATGAAATGCTGGCAAATGAGAAGGTATCTTTGTGTCCTCCTTGAGGCCAGTGCTTTTTGAACTCTAATGTGCACACAGGCCATCTGAGGATCTTGTTAAAATGCAGATTCCGTACAGGAGGTCTGAGGTGGAACCTGAGATTCTAAATTCCTACAAGCTCCCAGATCATATTGATGATGCTGAGATCTAGAGACTACACTTTGAGTAGCACGGCTAAGGTGACCATGATCTCGGAGGATCTGAAAACTGTGACACAGGAAGAATAGTTGAGGTGGGGATCTATGTGGCTATCTTCAGATATTCGAAGGTGAGGAATACATTCACACTTAGCTGGCCCAAGAGCAGTGAGGGGGAGCTGTATTGCATTTTGAAGACTTCAATTTCAGCTCAATAGGAAAGAAATTCCAAAGAATCAGAATTGTCTCTGAAGAAAATGGCTTGCCTCAAAATACCTGTGCACTCACCCCTGCCATGGAAGTGTTGCTGCAGATGAAGGACCATGGAATAGAGGTATCACAGGAGGGAATTCTAAATGGGACAAGTTGGACGAGATGGTCCCAGGGCCAATCCGGCATCAAGATTTAAGTACAGGTCCCAACTGAGACCACGTCTCATTCATATTAATAATGTTGTCAATGTTCTGAGTATAGGTAAGACATATATTCTGAAGAAAATAGAGAAAATGAAAATGAGTTAAAATCCTATTACCCAAAGATAACCACTGTGAACATTTTGGACTATTTCCTACAAGTTCTTTTCTACTAATGGCCAAGAAACATATGAAAAATTGCTCAGCATCTATAATCATCAGGAAAATGTAAATCAAATCACAATGAGATATCACTTAACTCCAGTGAGAATGGCTTTTATCAAAAAGTCCCAAAACAACAAATGTTGGTGTGAATGCGGAGAGATAGAAACATTCATACACTGTTGGTGGGACTGCAAACTAGTACAACCTCTATGAAAAGCAATATGGAGATACCTCAAAGAGCTAAAAGTAAAACTACCCTTTGATCCAGCAATCCCATTACTGGGCATCTACTCAAGGGAAAAAAAGACATTCTATAAAAAAGACATCTGCACTTGAATACTTGCAGCAGCACAATTCACAATTGCAAAGATGTGGAAACAGCCCAAGTTCCCATCAATACATGAGTGGATTAATAAAATGTGGTATATGTATACCACGGAGTTCTACTCAGCCACAAAAAACAATGGTGATCTAGCACCTCTTGTATATCGTGGATAGAGCTGGAACCCATTCTACTAAGTGAAGTATCGCAAGAATGGAAAAACAAGCATCACACGTACTCACCACCAAATTGGTATTAATTGATCAACACATATGTGCACATATGGTAGTAACATTCATCAGGTGTTGGGCAGGTGGGAGGCGGGAGGAGGGGATGGGTATATACACACCTAATGGGTGCAGTGCACACTGTTTGAGGGATGGGCACGCTTGTAGCTCTGACTCAGACAGGGCAAAGGCAACATATGTAACCTAAACATTTGTATCCTCATAATATTCTGAAATTAAAAAAAGCCCTTTTCTAAGCATATATTTTTAAATAGTTGAAATTTTCTTGATACAGAATTCTGAACTCTGATCTTTTTTCCTTAGTATTTGTATCTTAAGTAATTCCTCATGTCATTTAAAAAATATTTCATAAGCATCTTCTTAATGGCTGCATCATATTGCCTCCTTCTATATATTGAGATCTATTTAACCAGCCCCTAACTGTAGGACATTTCTGATATTTCCATATCTTCACTATTTTACATAATGTTGCAAAGATTAATTTAGTACATATATCTTGCTCAGCATCTCTGATTATTTCCTTCAGTTGCCTTACTAGAGAATGGATATTTAAAGTTTCTAAATGGATGTTTCCCAATTGCTATTCATAAAGATTGTGCCAATTTACATTCCCATCAGAAACAAGAGAAGGTAAAGATTCCCCATTTTCCTCAGCAATAAATTATTGCCTTTTTGAAGTTTCTTACATTACTTATATGGGAATAGAACCTTATTATAGTATTCATATAATTACTTTTATTTGATTACATTTAAGGTCAAATACAATCTTAGGTTTGTTGACCATGTTTTTCTGTTTTGAAACTGTGTTATTTTCATTAGTTATAGAATATTCCTTATCAAATGTGTATGACATACTTTTTGCATGCTAAAGATAAATCCTATAAGCCATCATTTGTCGTGTTTCTTTAAAATATTAATATTTGCTGTCTAATTTTATTTTTTTGATGTTCTGAAGTCTTAATTTCATTATAAAATTTATAAATCTTTTTCTGTTGCCTTCAATTTCTTTTATATTTGTACAGTTCTCCATTAGAGTATGCTTAGTCAACAAATCTTCAATTTTGATGGTTTGATTTTTACAGTGAATGTTTATAATTAACATTCAGTTGGGTTATATAGCTTTATTTTCTGAATAGCTGTTTCTCTATTCAGTGTACTGAATAATGCGTGCCTTCTCCCACTAAATTTTTTTACATTTAAAATTTTTATTTTATTTGTTAATGGTACAAAAACATTCACTCTCTAAATGCTTATTAATATTTCTAGTGAGAGCAATATGACTGAATATGCATCATTACTTTTTTAAAAAATCTCATTTAAAATGTGTAATGAACTATCTTAAAGTCTTAAACTAAGATTATTTTAATACTTGTTATTTCTCAACTTTTCCTTGTGAAAAATTTCAAAATTACAGAAAAATTTAAAGATCCATGTACCTTTCACAATTGCTAATATTTTGGCATATTTCTTTAACTCTTTTATCCCTATATGTATCTATCTATCTATCTATTTGTATTTGTTTTGTTTTGTTTTCCTGAACCACTTAACAGATGCAGTCATTTTGACACTTCAATTTCACCCCAAAATCTTCACCATATATCTCCTTAAAACAAGGGCATTCTTTTATATAAACAAAATACTTGGGAAACAACATTCATACAGCACTATTATCTAATACCAGTGCATATTCAAACTTCCTCAGTTGTTCCAATTATGTCCTCCATAGCTTTAATTTTCCTAATACAGAATCCAACTAAGGATTCTAAACAATTCAATTAAGAATTCAAAAACAAAACAATCCTTTCTAATTTAATGAAAAATTTGTTATTTTTTATTGTTTTCTGTGCTTGAGTTATATGCAACTTGAAAAATAGTTCATAAGGGTAAAGGTAAAGAGATGTGTGAGTTACATATACTTCAGGAAGCCCCGGGTTCAAAACTAGCATGAGTTAAATACAACTCACATGGCAGTTAATGTGTTAAATTAGCTTAATGGAGGTATAATTTAAGTACAATAAAATCCACCCAATCTTAAGTGTAAAATTTGATGAGTATTGGCAAATATATACTCATGTAATCACCACCTCAATCATGATTTAGAATATCTGCAGCATCCCAAAATGCTCCCATGTGTCCCTTTGCAATCATTCCCCTGCCCACACCCCTGGCATCCACTGATCTGCTTTCTGTCACTATACTTTTGTCTTTTCCAGAATGTCATATGAATAGACCATAAAGACTTCTCTTGTCTGTCTTCCTTCGCCTAACATAGTGTTTTTGAGAGTCATTCATGTGGTTGCATGTACCAATAGTTTGTTCCTTTTTATTAGTGAGTAGCAATCAATTGTATGTATGATCTATTTATCTATTTACCATTTGATTGACATTGGAAATTCTTTCCAATTTGCGGATACCATTAATAAAGCTACCACAAATATTGGAGTACAAGTCTTTGTGTGGACATATACTTTCATTTCTCTTGGGCATATACCTAGGCGTGGGATTACTGCTTCATATGGTAAGTATGTTTAACTTTATAAGAAACTCCAAAACTGGTTTCCAAAGTGGCTGTACCATTTTGCATTTCCAGCAGTTGCTCTGCATCCTAACGAGAACTTGATATATTTTTAAATTTTATTTTAGTCACTTTAATGAATGTGTAATGGTGGCACGTGTGACTGTAATTTGCATTCCTTAATTGCAAATGATGTTGAACTATTTTACATATGTTTATTTACCAGCTGAACATCTTCTTTGGTGAAGTGTCTCTTCATGTTTTTGACCCATTTCTAAAACTGGGCTGTTTGTTTTCTTAATGTTGAGTTTCAAAAGTTCTTTATATATGCTGTATTTAAATCCTTTTGTGGATATGTGATTTACAAATATACTCTCCCAGTCTGTGCCTAATCTTTTAATTTTCTTAACCATTTCTTTTGAAGGACAAAATTACATATTTTGATCAAGTTCAATTAATTAATTTTTTCTGTTTCATGTTCACTAATCTTTTTCTTCTGCAATGTCTAATCATCTAATAATCCTATCCAGTATGTTTTTCGGCCTTTTTAATATCCTTCTCTCTTCTCATCATGTTCATGTTTTCCTTTGCCTTCTTGAACATATGAACATGTTTCTATTAGCTGTTTTAATATTTTCCTTCCCTAAGTCCATCCTCACTCTCATTTCTGGTTTCATTTATGTTGATTGAATCATCTCCCAGTTATAGGTCATATTTTGCCTCCATGCATGTCCAAGAAGTTTTAAATGAATGTTGGAAATTTTGAATTTTAGTTTATTGAGTGCTAGATTTTTTTTTTGGTATTCCTTTAAATAGTATTAGATTTTGTTCTGGTACACCATTAAGCTACTCAGACTCAGCTGGGATTGCTTTTAAGCTTGTTAGTGCAGGTCCAGATCAGTTTTTAGTCTAGGGTTAATTAAGCCTTACAACTAGGGAAAACAATATACTCCCAAGGACTATACCCAATGCCCTCCACCTAGCACAAAGTCTTTCCTCTCTGGCTGGAGGAAATACAAATTATTTCCAGCCCTTGATGAGCTCTGGGAATTGTTTGTCCTACCGCCTTCCAATGGCTCTTTCCCCAGACTTTGGTAATTTTTTCCTCCTCACTGGACGATCAGTACTTAGCCAAAGACTAGAGTTGAACCCTCTGCAGATAACCAGAGCTTCCTCTTGTGCAGCTCCCTCATCTTCAGGACTCTGAAGATAAATTCCAGACTCTTTGGCCTCCCTGAATTTCAATCTTTGTCTTCTCAACTTAGTGAGCCCACAAGGCTTTCTCTTTTGATTCTCCCTCCCTTGACTATGGTACGGAAACTGCCTCTAGACAGTAATGTAGGACAATCATGAGACTCATTTTACTTTTTCCTTTTTCTCAGAAATCGGTCCTGCTCTGCTTATCGGCCAATATCTGAATACCATTGTTTCATAAGTTTGCCTTCTAAGTTCTTAGTTGTTTAAGGTGAGAGGGTAAATTTGGACCTTGTTATTCCACCATCACCAGAAAAACTGAAGTTCTCTCACTAATTCTTAATGTTGCTTTTACAATCTCTCTCTCACACACACACACACCCCCGAGACTGTTCTTTGTTTCATAGATCTACAATTCATTCTTATGTTACTGCCACACTGGTTCAACTATGATAACTTTGAAATCTAGGAAGGGGGAGTCTTTGCTGATTAACTTTTTCAACATTTTAAAACTATTTTCATATATTTACATTTCCAGATACTTCAGAATCATTTTCTTAAATTCTCTTCAAATTTCATTGAGATTTTTTATTCATATTATATTTAGCTTGCAATTTAATTTGGAAAATAACTGACATTTTAACTATATTCAAATTTCCTATACAAGAACATAGTATTTTTCTCCACATAGCTTCATTTTTCTGTCTTAATGATTTTGCAGTGTTCTTCAAATAGCTGTTCCAGGTTTCAACCTGAGGTTATTCTGGGTCTTTTAAGAGATTTTGTTGTTATTATGAAATTTCTTCCATTAAGTTTGCTAAATCAGTATTGCTGATTTACAAGAAAGCTGTGATTTCTATATATTTATCTTATATCAATTTCTGAATTGTTTCATTCATTTTAAGATGGTCTTTAGAAATTATTCTCTTGGCTTTTCTAAGTAGACTATTTTATCATCTGAAAAATAAGAATTATCCTTTTCAATAATCTTACCCTATCTGGTAGTACCACTTCTCATTTCTGTTATGTATTTTATGATCTTTGCCACATATTCCCCTAAATGATATCAAATAATAATAGAGACACTGGCTATCTTTGCTTCACTTAAGATTTAATACGAACACCTTTCATTTTCCACTGTTAATTAAGAATGATGTTAGCTATTAATTTGAAATAGATCTTCTCTATCTTGCTAAGAAAGTGCTCATATATTGCTGACTTTGGAAGCACTTTCATAAGAAATGAGTGGAGGTTATCTAATATATTGTTGGCATTTAATGTGAAGATCATATACCTAAAGATGCAATTTGTTAATTGATTCTAAATATTTAACCACTTTTTATTGCTATGATGTGGTCCACTTGGTTACAGTGAGTAATCCTTTTAATATACTGTTGAATTTGAGTTAATGATATTTTATTTAAGATATTTGCATGTATAGGCTGGGCGCGGTGGCTCACACCTGTAATCCTAGCACTCTGGGAGGCCAGAAGTGGGAGGATCACTTTAGCTCAGGAGTTTGAGACCAGCCTGAGCAAGAGCAAGACCCCATCTCTACTAAAAATAGAAAAATTAGCCAGGCATGGTGATACATGCCTGTAGCCCCAGCTACTCAGGAGGCTGAGGCAGGAGGATTGCTTGAGCCCAGGAGTTTAAGGTTGCTGTGAGCTACGATGATGCCACTGCACTCTAGCCTGGGGCAATAGAGTGAGATTCTGTCTCAAAAGAATTTTATTTTGCATGTATAAATATAAGTGATATTGAATATCATTTTTTCTTTTCACATAATTTTTATCAATTCTGGAATAAATTTTATATAATTTTTACAAAAATAACTAAAGCAGCTTTCCATTTTTAGTGTGGTGGTTAAAGATACCAACTCTGGAGCCAGACTGCCAAGGTTGGAATCCAAGGTTCACCACTTTATTAGCTGGATGATGTTGGGCAATTTACTTAACCTTCCTGTGCCTTAGTTTTCTCAATTGTAATACACGATAAAAATAGTAAATACCTTAAAAGAGTTTTACAGGATTAAATAAGCTAATATATGTCAGAAGTTTAGAACAATACCTGCCTGATGCAGAGTACCTAAGAGACTAGGTTTTTGCTTAGTTTTTTTTATCTACTGTGTTCTGAAACTTTTTAAATGTATAAAATTATCTGTATCTTAAAAAATTTGAAAGAACTCACTGATAAGCCTCTGTCCCTAAATGCTTAATTATTTAATTTAATATTTTCATAACTTTCATGTTTTCTTCCTTAGACATGGGACTACTCAACTTCTCACTTTTTAAAAAATATTTTTCTAATTTCTTAGTATATACTTATACTTAATATTCTCCTATAATTTTAGAATGCTCCTGCTTATGTCCTTTATTGCAAGTATGATTCTCCATTTCATTATATATAATGACATTTACACATTGTAATTTTTTTAGAGCTGACTCATGAATTTTATTACAAAATTATATTGCTGATTTATTTCTGATTTTAAATTCACATTTTTCTTCCTCCAGCTTTTGGTAGCTTTTGATAGCTTTCAGTCTTTATCCAATTTGTTTATACAAATGCTTTACACTCTTCTTTTTAGATCTAAGGTTATGAATTTATCTCTAAATACATTACTGATTTTCCATAAATTTTGTAGGGCTTTTTTTACACCTTTATTTTCTTTTTCTTTTTTTTCTTTTTTTATTTCAGCATATTATGGGAGTACAGATGTTTAGGTTACGTATGTTGCCCTTGCCCCCCTCTCCCCCCCTAAGTCTGAATTTCAAATATGTCCATCCTTCGGGTGGTGCGCATTGCACTCTTTGTGTATGCATATACCCGTCCCCTCTCCCTCCTCCCCCTCCCCCACTCCCCCTCCCCCTCCCCCTGCCCAACATCCAACAGATGTTATTCTTATATGTTCACTTATGTTTACACCTTTATTAAAGTATAATTGATATGCAATAAATAACACTAATTTACTTTCTGTCAGTATAGATAAGTTTGCATTCTTTGGAAATTTATGTAAATGTATGTATGTTTTTATTTCTGTTTTTATTTCACTCAGCATATTTTGAGATTCATCCATGCTGATGCATGTAACAGTAGTTCATTCTTTTTGGATATATTACAATTTGTTCAACCATTTACCTGTAGATGGAAATTTGGGTTGTTTCCAGTTTTTAGTTCTTATAAATAAAGCTGTTATGACATTCATATGCAAGCCTTTGTACAAAAATGTGCCTCCATTTCTCTTGGGTAAATACCTAGGCATAGAATGGCTATGAGGGTGTAAGTTGCACTTTTTAAGAAACTACCAAATTATTTTCTAAGGTGGTTATACCAGTTTCCATTCCCACCAGCACAGTGCCAGTTGCTCCACATCCTCACCAACACGTTATGATGTAATTTTAGAGGTTCTATTGGGTATGTTCAGGTATCTTGTTATGGATTTAACTTGCATTTCCCTAAACTATTCATGATGAGCATCCTTTCATGTGCTTATCTGCCATCTGTATACCCTGCAGTACAAGGCTGAACAGAAGTGGTAAGAGTGTACATCCTAATCTTTCCTAATTCTAGAAGGAAAGCATTCAACCTTTCAGCTTTAAGTGTGATGTTAGCTTTAGGTTTTTTTGTAGATTTTTTTTTTATTTCAGGGTATTATGAGGGTACAAACATTAAGGTTACACTTTATGTCTTTGCCTCACCCAAGCGAGGGTTAGAGGCATGCCCTTCCCCTCTACAATGCTCCCCATGTCCTTTCGTTGTGGGTTTACCCCCCCATCCCCCTAATCCCTGGAGAGTATTTCTGCCATGTGAGCACCCTAGTGTTCATCAGTTAGTACCAATTTGATGGCTAGTACAAGTGGAGCCCGTTCTTCTGATCTTGTGGTGCCTCACTTTGCCTCACTTTGGATGATGGGCTTAAGTTTAATCCAGGAAAGTATAAGAGGTTCTAGATCACTGTCGTTTCTTATGATTGAGTAATATTCCATTGTATACATATACCAAATTTTAATAATCCACTCATGGATTGACGGACACTTGGGTTGTTTCCACATCCTTGAAATAGCGAATTGTGTGGCCATAAACATTTGGGTGAAGATGTCTCTGTTATAGCATATCTTTTGCTCTTTTGAGTAGATGCCTAAGAGTGCTATTGCTGGATCGAATGGTATTTCTATTTTTAGCTCTTTCAGGTATCTCCAAATTCTTTTCCACAGAGGTTGCACTAATTTGCAGTCCCACCAGCAGTGTATGAGTAAATCTGGTATTAAACAAGCAAACATTCTTGGCCAATCTAAAACAAAAGTTTCCAAGAATCCTAGAAAGATCTGCAAATCATTGTAAAATCTAGTGAGAATAAAGTTCTGATAACTCTTGGCCATCCACTTTTGGATTTTACACTCTTCAATCAGGATTGTGAGATACATAAGATTTGTATTTTATTCACAGGTGAAGTATAGTAAGAAAGTGAACACCACTGACTGTTTTTATTTTTTGACTGGATTGGATTCAGAGTAAACACCAATTAAATCTCTAAAAGAAATCCCACCCCCAACTACAAAGGACAGCTGTAAACATCTAGAAACAAAGAACAAACCATCATGGTAATGATTAATGTTTCTAAAGCTAGTTCTCAAAGAATTTTAACTCTTCTCAGATAGTTCATGCAGCTTAAAAGTTTCATTGTATTTTTAGTCTCCCTTATTTCCTTAGCAAGACATTAATTCCACCGAGTAAATAGATTCCAGCTGGAGCTCTTTTTAGTGCAACCAATAAAAACCTCAAGTTCTTCTATCTACTAACACTAACACTAATCACTAACAATAGTCCCTCCTTATCTGAGGTTTCACTTTCCTGTAGTCAACCACAGCCTGAAAATGGGTGAATACAGTATAAGATATTACTATTTTGAGAGAGAGAAACCACATCCACATAACTTTTATTACAGTATATGGCCACAATTATTTTTTTATTATTAGTTATTGTTAGTCTCTCACTGTGCCTAATTTATAAATTAAACTTTATCATAGGTATTTATTAATATGTACAGGAAAAAACAGTCTATATAGGGTTCATTCAATACTATCTACAGTCTCAGGCATCCAGTTAGGAGTCTTGGAATGCATCCCCTGCAGATAAGGTGGGACTACTGGCTTCATGACAGTCATTTTCTTTTTTTGTTTTTAAACTTGTTATTGAAGCAAAACATAACTTACTGAAAAGTACTTCTGGTATGCAACCAAAGTCCTACTATGATTGTATGTTATTTTTTCAGTGACTATTTTGTTATTATTTTATGAGTTTTCTTAGCTACATTAAAGATTTTGAATTAATTTATTCATTCCTAACTTTTACTTACTGTTTTTCTTCATGTTACACCTCTAACTATCATACTCCTGGGTAAAATGGTTAATCTCTTAACAAATTCATATTTCTTTATTTCTTGGATTACAGTTTTATACACATTCATAAGAACACTTAGTATTATTTCTGTATCCTCTGAAATTCCTTTTCTAAAAGTAGAGACATTGCCTATCATTCTTATTTATTGTGTCAGCTCAAGCTGGAACGATCAACTCTGTTAGTGTCATTTCTTGTCTACTGGAGCTTACTTACTTTTTTTGTAGCTCTCTTGGACACTTTGGGAACTTCAATTTGTCGAAGATTCTGTGAAACCTCAGCAATGCTTTTATGTCTTATTAATGCATTTTTCCTTTTAAAAATGGAAAAAAAACAGTTAAGACACTCTAGAGTCTAGATGGAAGTTATATGTTATTAAATTTGAGTAGAACTACAGTCTAAAATAAAATATTATTTAAAGAAAAGCCAGTTATCTTGGGGTTATAACAAGGCAAGCCCAGAATTTCCTAAAGTTATTCCTATAAATTCAACTAATTATGAGCAATGAAAAGCATCAAGGGAAATTTAAAAAGTAAGCTGACACCCTAAGCTTATTTCACAACAGGCTCCCAGTTCCTGGAGACCTCATATGGACAGTAAAGAAAGGCTTTGTGAACTACACAATAAATAGTCACATGCAACCGGCATTTCCCTTAGTAACAGACTTCATATATGACAGTAGTCCCATAAGATTATAATGGAGCATATTCAGAAATCTGATATATAGCAATTGATATTGGCATTGTAGATCAAGTAGGGGAAATGACTGCTATTCAGTAATGGTGCTGGGACATTTGGTTTTCCATACGAAAAAATACATATAAATAAAAATATATATATCATCTAGGTTTGTGTAAGTACACTCTCTGATGTTCACACAATGGCAAAATTGCCAATGACACATTTCTCAGAATGCATCCCCATTATTAAGCAACACATGATTGTATGTTCCCTAGATAATATAGAGTGTCAGATGCTCCTTGTTAGGAACTCCAACGTTGGTTTCTGTGATTTAGGCATTAAGGGCGACTATTAATTCAATAAATTATATGGACAAAGACACAACTGGACTATGGTTTAAATACACCCTTTGTCAGAACTGTAACAGTGCAAGTAATTCCTTTGATTCCTCAAGTTCCTACCTTCTCTTTTTGGCCGATCTGGTACGAAGCTCCTCCAGCTGGTCAGATTCAGTGCTGCCTGACACTGATCTATGAGCGCTTGCCACAAAAGGCACAGAAAGAAGTGGTGATTTGTTCTCTTGTGTCATGGAGTCATCACTGAAAAAATCTGTAGGAAGGACACCAGCCAGCTTCTGAGGAATCATAAACCCTAGGCTGTTGTAAAGATTTCCAAGTGTCTTTGGAATAGAGTCAATATACCTGTGGAAGAGATTGGTTAAATATGGAGCAGAGAGTAACCATCTCACCTGCTCTATTGCCTCCTTCACCAGCTTGAAAAATAGCCTTACGATTCCACAATTCTGAGACAATACCATATGTAGTTCTTAATAAAACAATTTTAAAGTTAAGTTAGTAGCCATCAAACTCACAATCTCAAAATTTCCTCCAGAAACTTTGCTAGGTAGGCTGAGTCCTCAGTTAAACACATTGTGCGCAGCAAATATGTCACCTGAAAGAGATTTTAAAAAATTACCATGTGTCCTCTACAGGGAAGCTGAAAGCGTCTAGGGCACATTCCCAATGGCACTAAGTTATTCACTTGCCTCCTCCACTATTTTCTCCATATCATCTGTACTTTCAAGTATTGAAGGGCACTGCAGGCACATCTCCAAACGAAGAAACACCTGAAGCTGGCACCTTGAGAGAGAAAAATATTTGGTCATATTTACTTTGAATGCCACTCAACAGAAAGCTCCTTCCTTAAGCATAGATCTGTTTAGATAAGAAACAACAATCAGGCCGAGTGTGGTGGCTCATGCCTGTATCCCTAGCACTCTAGGAGGCCGAAGTGGGAGGATTCCTTGAGGCCAGGAGCTGCAACCAGCCTGAGCAACCCAGTCTCAACAGAAAAATAAAAAATTAACCAGGCGTGGTGGCATGTGCCTATAGTAGGCCCAGCGACTCAGGAGGCTCAGGCAGGAGGATCGCTTGAGTCCAGGGGTTCGAGATTGCACCGAGCAATGATGACAGCACTGTACGCTAACTCTAGCCTGGGTGATAGAGCGAGACCCTGTCTCCAAAAAAAAGAAAGGCAAGAAAAGAAAAAAAAAAAGAAACAACAATCAAAAACAGGAAGAGCCAGTGCCTTCTCTAAATACTGATGTGGTTATTAGAGAAATAGGTGACTCAAACTGCACATTAGGACATCATAAAAATCTGCTACAAAAGCAACTTTAAGCAACTGGCAATCTATTTTAAATGGATGCGAGCAAATCTCAGAGTTTTGTTTTGGAGTTAACGGTTAAAAAAAAAAAAGTACTTACTCTCTTACTTTGTCTTCCTTATCCAGTTTTTTCCCTAGATTCTGTCGAAGACTTTTGCTATTTTTTAAGAGGTTACTTTTTACTTGATTCAGGCAGTTCACCTGAAAATACAAAATTATTATACAGGAGAATATTAAGCTACTCATCATTATTTCCAATTTCTTTCACAGCTGACTAATATCCTAAGAAGTATATTCCCTCACAAATTTCCCTCTTCATTTGAATAAAAAATAGTGAAACAAATATTCCTTTAAATCTTTAAAAAGAACATGGTAAAAAAAAAAGGTATTAATATTTGAGAGCAAACAGGCATGGGTAAACCAAGTCTGCAGATCTAAACTGTTTTTTTTTTTTTTTGAGACAGAGTCTCACTGTGTTGCCCAAGCTAGAGTGCCATGGCAACAGCCTAGCTCACAGCAACCTCAAACTCCTGGGCTCAAGCGATCCTCCTGCCTCAGCCTCCCGAGTAGCTGGGACTACAGGCATGTGCCACCATGCCCGGCTAATTTTTTCTCTCTCTATATATTTGTAGTTGTCCAGATCATTTTTTTCTATTTTTTAGTAGAGACGGGGTCTCGCTCTTGCTCAGGCTGGTCTCGAACTCCTGACCTTGAGCGATCCACTAGGCTCGGCCTCCCAGAGAGCTAGGATTACAGGCGTAAGCCACCGCGCCCAGCCTAATTTT
>CAUYSK010040150.1:0-59188 GCA_963575035.1 Avahi laniger | reverse complement strand
GTTTTATTTCCCTCCTGTGGATTCCATGTAAACTGGTTTAATTTTTTTTTTTTTTTTTTTTTTTGAGACAGAGTCTCACTCTGTTGCCTGGGCTAGAGTGCTGTGGCGCCAGCCTAGCTCACAGCAACCTCAAACTCCTGGGCTTAAGCGATCCTCTTGCCTCAGCCTCCTGAGTAGCTGGGACTACAGGCATGTGCCACCATGCCCAGCTAATTTTTTCTATATATATTTTTAGTTGTCCATCTAATTTCTTTCTATTTTTTTTAGTAGAGATGGGGTCTCGCTCTTGCTCAAGCTGGTCTCAAACTCCTGAGCTCAAACGATCCGCCTGCCTCAGCCTCCCAGAGTGCTAGAATTACAGGCATCAGCCACCATGCCGTGCTCTTTTCTTTTTTTTTTGAGACAGAGTCTCACTCTGGTATCCAAGCTGGAATGCAGTGATGTCAACATAGCTCACTGTAACCTCCAACTCTCGGGCTCAAGCCATCCTCCTGCCTCTGCCTCCCAAGTAGCTGGGACTACCAGTGCCTGGCTGATTTTTCTATTTTTAGTAGAGACGGGGTGTCGCTCTTCCTCAGGCTGATCTCAAACTCTTGATCTCAGGCAATCCTCCCACCTCAGCCTCCCAGAGTGCTAGGATTACAGGTGTGAACCGCTCTGCCTGGCCAGTTGTACTTTAGTCTTTTAAGGTCAGTTTGGTGAGAGTTGTCGGGTTAAGACAAAATAATATGGTCCGCAAAGACACTCATCCTGCTGTCCACTGCCCATAGCACCTGAAAGCTTAGCAAAAGCATCACATCAACCCCACCTCCCAAGCATGGGGCAAGTGAGTTCTGCATGTCACTGGAGGTAAGGGACTGGGGTGCACAAGGCAGCCTCCAGGTGCTGGAGGAGTGTTAGCACTTCCTCTGATGTTTACTGGGGAAAAGTAAGACACATTTAAAAGTCACTGACGTCATTAATGGAGAGGCAAGGGTCTTGACTCTGGGTTCTGGGTTCTGGGATCTAGGGTGGGAAGGTTCCACCATCACCCTCACCAGGTCTCCCATCTTTAATGTGGAGCATTCTGCTGTGGTCTGTGTGCTGTGGGGCATCCCCGATGTGGTTATTTTGATAAGCAGAAATCCTTTACAGAGTAGAGTCTTCACAGTACTCTGTTGAGGTTGGAAGTGACTATGAACATCTTATGTTCTACCTAGAGGATCTCCGATTATCTCCAAGAAAAAACTTAAAGGATTTTGCATTTTTCTTTCATTTTCTCTTCTTTTTCTTTTTTTCTTTTTTTTTTTTTTTTTTGAGACAGGCTCTGGCTATGTTGCCCAGGCTGGATTCCAATTCCTAAGCTCAAGTGATTCTCCTGCCTCAGCCTCCTGGGTAGCTGGGACTAGGGGTGTGCTACTGGACCCAGCAATTTTGCATTTTTCTTTTATAGAAGACTAATGTTCCATATATGCTGCCTTTCTAGGCCAACAAGTGGCTGTCAATCATAAGGTATCTAGCAGGTATATTTAAACATGAATTTACTTGATCATTTGCCTCAAAATAAAGGTATTTTATTTGGTATTTTAATAACCAGTGGGAAAACAATGGCTTTTGGAGGAAAAGAGCAAAAATGGAATGGTTTTTTGATATTGATAGATAAAATTTAAAATATTTTTAAAATATTGTTTATTTTTTCTTCATCTCATCCTTTGAAAACATCCATTTTCAGGTATACTTAAAAGTAAATGATATGCCAGCATAGCATGCATGTATTTTATTTTAAATATGTAAATATGTCATAAGGGGCTGTATGTTCAAAGAACATGTGGGCAGAGGAGACAAAGAAGTGCTTATTGGTCCTGTAATCACTACATCCCCTCCCTGGAGGTTCTGGGTAGGTGCACGTCTAAAGCAATCATCACTGGCCTTTTCCAGTTTCCTAGAACCTTAGGGGGTTCTGTCCTCTGGAATAGCATGTCATGATTGGTCTATAGGATATGAGCAGAATAGCCCTAAGAATCTGAAAATAGAGTTGCCCTCTGAGAAGTAAATTCAGTAAAATGCACCACCTATGAGTGAGATGACCCATCTGACCTTCAGGAATAAACCAAGTGACATCTGGAGATCACTCATGAAAGCTGGTCTGAAACAGGGTTATGATTTATCAAGGGAAAGCCCAGTAGTAACCTGTGGTGTGCCTTGTCTGGAAAAAGACAATGAGACTGAGCCAGGAATATGAATAACAGTGTGGCCTCTGAAACACCTGCCTCAGAGTTGGGATGGTCACTAATTAAAATGCAGGTTCGGGGCCCTGCTGAGGCAGAATGACTGGCTGCGGGTCTGGGAATCTGCCCTCCCAGATGACTCCTCTGCATGTTCAAGTACTTGGCCCACAGTACAGGTGTTGGGCACAGCATGCCATTGGGACAAGGGCATCAGGCCAGGGTAACCAATACAAGGGTCCCTGCTTTTTGAGCCTGGGGTCCCCCGCCCCATGTCCCCTGCCCTACGAGATGAGACTCTGCCAGGCTGGCACAAGTGTCAGGGATTCAGCATGGGGAAGGGTCTTATTGATATGGAGTCCCTTCACCCTCTGGTAGCCACATTCTCATTTCCTTCCTTGTCTTCTCATAGTCCCATAGTCCCCATCCCAATCTGACCACCATGGCTGGTGAGGAGATCACATCAGGACCCAGGGACCTTGTAGAGGTCACCAACTACCCATTTCCCAGAGATACCTCTGCAGGACCAAGGGCCTCTTTGTTCGGGTACAGTAGCACATGTTGGGTGAAAGGCCCAGCACCTATGTTTAAGATAATGCAATAATGAAGGACCAACAGGCTGGCTGACAAGGAGGGACTCTGTGCCCCGGCAGGGCTGACCATGGCCAAGTGATATGGCCAGGAGTGAAGGCTACGTCCCAGCAATCCCTGCTGGCCCCCTCCCATCTCAATCCTCTAGTGCCTCAGTCCCACTTGGAGTAGGATGACTTTGAGACCCCATAGCCCCCTGGCCATCTTCTCATCACATTTACCTTGCTTCTCCCGTAGTGACTTCTGGAAATTCAGTGCCTCCTTGGTCACATCAATCTCCCGCTTGATGGCATTGATGCGCTGTGTGGTCTCACTGGCCCTTTTCCTCCGTTCATTCAAAATGGATTTGTTTTCTTTGAAAATGCGGTTGATCTCACTACCTCGCTCATTCTTAAACTCCTCAAAGGCCACAGGCTTGGGGGGTGGGGTGCTGGGCCTGGAGATGGAGGAGGAAGCCAAGGAGAAGAGAGAAATGGGGCAGCGGCCTTAGAGCCACCAGGCACTTCATCTTTCTTCCCTGGGGCTTCTACAGGTAGGAGGCAGAAGTCTTAGGCACCACCTGCTTCAGACAGGAGCTAAACTGTCTAGGAATCATTCCCTCATCTTTGTCTTATGCAGCATACAAGGGCACATGCCCACTGCAGAAAATGAGGAAAGCAAGTAAAAGTGTAAGAAACAGAAAACAGAATAAAACAAAAACTATTCACTTCCTTTCATTCAACCACACTTTCATGTATCACCTTCTGGATTTCTTTCATATATTTTTGAATGGTTGAGGCCATGCAGTATATATGTATGTATATTTGTTCGTTTATTTTTAGAGACGGGATCTCGCTATGTTGCTCAGCTGGACTGCAGTGACCATTCACAAGTGAGATCCTAGCTCACTGCAGCCTCAAACTCCTGGGCTCAAGTGATCCTCCTGCTTTAGCCTCCAGAGTACCTTGGACTACAGACACACACCACTGCACCCAGCTCTGTATAATTTTACATTTTACTTTTTTCACAGAAGCATCCTTTCATGCTATTAAAAATTCCTTGAAAACTCTAGTTAATAAGATGTAAGATGTAGTGTTGAGGCACAGGTAAGTGAATTGACATAAGCAACTTACTTTGGAATGGGCCAAAAAAATAAGACGGATAGAGGGATATTCACACGATGAACCAAGTATAGTAACAGGTTAACTGCAGAATTTGGAGAGTGCTCTGTGTGCAGATGTCCACTGCACAGTTCTTTCAACTTCTTTCAATGTTTGGAAATGTTCGTGCACATCCTTGCACAATCCATAGGCAGAGATAATAATTCACTTAGTGCCCTTTCCCTAATGTTGGCTATTGAAAGTGTTTCAAAACAAATTTTTTTTTTCGCTTTTTTAATTAATGATGCAATGAACATCTTTTTGTACAAATCTAGTCCACATCTCTATTTCTTTTGGATAGATTCGTAAAAACTCAATTACTGACTCACTAGGGAGGGGGACTGTGTGGTTGGAGAAAAGGGGAGTTGCATTCTTTCATCCTTGAGAATTTTATAGCTTTTGAATGTGTTACTTACGTAAAAGATACATGATTTTAATGACTTAAATAATTCCTATTTGGAGGGTCTAAAATGATTCTACGTTTAATTGTGTATCTTTGTGGATGACTTCTGAGGTTCGATCATTTTGCATGTGTGTAAGTCATCATGTTTCTTCTTTCGGGACTGTGTTTCCAGCTGTGACCATTAGCCCCTATTTTATTTCTCTCCTATCTGCAGGCGTGTATCTGCACATGTTCAGCATCACACTCTGGTTTTAGTTGATCTGGTGCAGGAACTAACATTAGATGGTTACTGCTCTTTTTGCAGCCTTCCTTTTGCTGTCCCTTTGATGCGACAATGGGTCTGGTCATAGGTACCACGCTCTTAAACCTATATCTTGCTCTTGCCCTATAATCCTATCTTTTTGTCCTCAATAAACCTCATTTTCGTGCTTGCCTAAAAAAAAAAAAACAAAAAAACAGATGGTTACCTAAGTGGGCGTAATTCCTCCTTTGGGGAGTCTGAGGGAAGGGGCTCAATGCTGGACGTTTCCCGGACTCGCGGAAGCACGTCTTTGACATCCCCATCCTTGGAGGACAGAACCAGCTGGGTCTTAGAAGTGGAAATCACGTCCAGGTCCTTGGCACTCACGGGGCTGCTAACACCTTCCTTTCTTGTTAAGGAGCTGCAAGGAGAAGGCAGGGAAGCCCCAGGGCTCAGTTATGGGCAGTGAGGTATCTCAGATGCCGAGGCAAGTGACCTTTCCCACCTCTCACTATACTAGGTGCTCCACCCTCCTCAGCTCCTATCTTGTTCATATACCTAGGTCACAGGGCAAGGAGTCTGACCCTAAGCCATGCAGATAGGGAGGGAGAAGAAAGCATTTTTCTCCCTTTTATCAGATTAAGGAGCTCTCAGCAGTCTCAGCAAGGGACACCTGGGAAAAATGGGTCTCCATGGCTTCAAAGTGTATGGATATGCAGGGTGGGCTGCAGGCTCTCAGGAGATACTACAGCTGCTGAGGTATAAGGTACACAGGCATCCCTGGAAGGACAGGTAGAGCCCTCATCTAGGGTGGGTCTGTCTGTAGACCAATGATAAAGCAGGACAGGTCTGCCCTCCTTCTATGACCAGTCCACACTCTTCTCACCATACATAGGATCCACACCAGCTCCCAGAAAAGTAGCCATCCTCCCTCTCCAAGTGATGGCGCTCAGTGTGTCTTTCCTTCAGGAGAGACACATCTGAATAGGACTGAAATGACAGGAGGATGCCCATGGCTCTTCCCACCATTTCCTCTTCTTTTCTTCTGCTGCTGCTACCTACAATCAGCTTTGGCTCATGTGCAAGGACTGCATTCACTCACTTATTCTCATGACAACCCCATTGACTTTGATGCTATTATTATTCTTCCTATTTTAGGGGTACAGAAACAGAGGTGCAGAGAAGTTGTCATGCCTCACACAAGGTGACCCTTTGGTATAAGAAGCACAGAAAAAGGAGATGAGCCCAGGCATCAACTCCAGAGCCTGGGCTCTTGGCCACTGCTACACAGCACCTCCCAAGGAAGGTGGGCTCTTAAGTGAACCTAAACATTCTTCCCACCTTGCATATGCAAATAAGTCTTGCCAGAAAGGTGAATTGGGGTTTTAGGTGACCTGAGTGCCAGTCAGCAGAAGGACTCTGGTGAGGTCAAAGTAAGGGTACCACATGAAATATCAGAAGGCATGAAACTCTGGAGTGCTGCTCCGGCTTCTTGCTGTGACCCTACTCATTAGTGGTGTGACCTTGGGAAGTGACTTCCCCTTTTTGAGCTTGAGTTTCCTCATCAGTATAATGGAGACATTAACCCCCATCTCATGAGGTTGCTGTGAGGGTGAGAGGTGACCTTTGTACTATGGCTGGTTCCAAACCAGCCCCAGCCTGGGCTCCACAGATTTGCTAGTATTGGCAGCAGTGAAGTCCATTGTGACAAGTAGCTGAGACACAAGGGGGAAGGTGGGAACGGCTCGTGTCCTCCCATTCACCCACCACAGAGGGCCAGGTACTGAGCAGGTAAAGTAGCAAAGTCACTCACCTGACCTGATCTTTGAATGTCTTCCTGGACTTAGCTTTCTTCCCAGGTTTGGAAGAGAAAGGGGCGACCCCAAGTCCAAAGCCTTGTCCGTCTGGCTCCCCCACTAGGTGGCCATCAACATCTGTAATTCCCGCCTAGATAGAGAGGCCAACCAAAAGTCGGTGAGTTAGAGTAAGGCTTTGGGCCCCTCGAGGACCCAAGTGTAGATGGCCCAAGGCTCAGGGTAGGCATGTTCACCCCATATACCAAGTTTAGCTGCTGCTAATGCCAGCTTCAGGCTATCTCCAACAGAGCTGTCCCTGACCACCCTACCAAATGTCAGCTTTCCACATCAACCCTCCTCACCAGTCTGGTGCCTCATTCCATACTCCGAGGATCTTAAGGCTTGTTTCCAACCAAACTACAGGAACTGGTCTTGCTTATTATTAACCATGTCTCCAATTTATGGAAATCATTTTCAATTCAAAAGTGGTTTATTCTTATACAGGTCATCCCATGAACATCCATGCTTAACCTGATATTGCCTTTATCTGTTACAATCCTAGCTCTGGTTTAATGCATGATACCTACTGCCTTTGCAAAGGTCTGAGGATGGAAAATCTGAGGTGAGTGTTGTCAGCAAGAGGCAACCATGCTTACCTTCTGGACAGCAGAAATGGCTGCAAAGTCATTCTTGTCTATGAGGGTATACTTTCTGCGCAAAGCGGACTCCACTTCCTGTTCCTGTTGGCTTAAGAGAGAGAGCACACCCAGGGCTGTGCTCAACCCACTTGGGCAAAAACTAAGTCCTGGGATTAGAAGTCATTTGGATGAGGCCCCTTGCAATGGAGCCATGCTCTCATCATGAACCAAACTAGACAAACGAGACAAAAGGGCTGCTCATTGCCCCCTCCCCCAGTGCACAAACCCATCATCTAGCCCAACAACTTGCAGGGGCCACCCTTATGTACCAGGTGTGTCTGCTCCAAGATGACATTTAACAAGGACTGTAAGCCTGACTCAGGACCATGCTCCCCCACCAAGGTTCTGTCTCTAACAAACCCCTTAGAATCCTGTGATCAGCTTCTCTAACACCACCCAGCATGACCTACTCAGGCTGTGGGTATGTCTGCACCTAAATAAACCAAAAATGCCTCCTGAGGTAGAGGGAGTGGGGAATATTCACAGTGCCTTGCTCTGGGCACACTCCATAAAAACCTCCTTTCCAACTAATGAACTAAGTAAACATCCACCAGGGACCTGGGCACACCCCAAGGACTCTGATATGGCTCCTAGCCTATGAGAGAGAAGGAGGTACTCCTGGAGGGAAGTGCCCAGATCATGGGAAATAAAGACGGCAGCCTGATGTAGAAGTGTGTGGCAGGGGGAAGCTCCTTACTTCAGAACCACGCGGAACTGGTTGAACACCTCCTGGATCTGTCTGAGGTTGATTATCTGCAGGAAAGAGAGCAAAGCAGAGATTAGACCATAGGTACCAGGGACTGACCAGACTGTCTATGTTAGCAGAAAAGTCAGGACCCCTTGGCTGACCTCTGGGCCATCCATCTTGAGAAGGGGATGTCTACAAACAGCCTCTCAGCAAAGTGGCAGTCAAGCCCTCCTCAAGAGTAGAAAAACATCTGATTAATAGCTTTAAAATTAAGCATTTAATGAAGCTATAAAAACTACCTTTTCTAAGTAGAGATCTCTATAAAATGAAAGTGATTCTAGACCTTGAAAATATTTTCTAAAAAATCATTTTAATAAATGTATTTCCTCAGCTTTCTCCTGTTTCCAAAAGGTTCAATCTGTTGTCTCTTTTTTTTTTTGAGACAGAGTCTTGCTCTGTCACCCAGGCTAGAATGCTTGGTGTCAACCCGGCTTATAGCAACCTCAAACTCCTGGGCTCAAGAGATCCTCCTGCCTCAACCTCATGAGTAGCTGGGACTACAGGCGTGCACCATCACACCCGGCTAATTTTTTCTATTTTTAGTTGTCCCTCTAATTTCTTTCTATTTTTAGTAGAGACAGGGTCTCACTCTTGCTCAGGCTGGTCTCAAACTCCTGAGCTCAAGCGATCCTCCCACCTCAGCCTGCCAGAGTGCTAGGATTACAGGCCCAATCTGTTGTCTTTAGATGGAGCCCATTTACAAACCTTTCTTCATGGGCACTGGCTTTCCCCCGGCCCTGAAGCCCACAGAATTACCCTTGAACAAAGATTTGTTTGGTACTGTCCCTCCTGGGAAGGCCAGAAGAGCCCACCCTTCAGTTGTCCCAGGCCTGCCTCTTGTAGCTGCCCATAGTAGCAGCCGGGGTTCGGGGGCAGTACTGCCCATGTAGCTCCTGGAAGAGGGATTTGATGGCCTGCCCAGTAAAAACAGAATGCATCTTTCCCCCTGAGGGTCCTTCCTTGTGTGGCTGCTGTTTCCCTCTCCTTAGCCTACTTCCATGTGGGCCCTGGGATCTGCCTTGTAGACAACCAGCACGACCACCATCCTTCATCAGCTTCATTCTGTGGAGCAGAGCCGCTCGGTTTCCCTCCCCACCGTGCAACTGAGACCACTGAAGTACATGAGGTTGAGCATTTTGCTGAGGTCACTTAGCAAAGAAGCAGCAGAGCTTGGATTCAGTCTCAGAAAGCCTGGCTCCAGGGTCTGTGCATGTGTTTCCCGAGATGGGCCCGACACCAGGGGTCCAGCACCACCTTCCATCCACTGTACCCACTCAGTGTGAGGTTCTGAGGCCAGCACAGCACACATAGGGGTGTGCCCAGGACAGGGAGGCTCAGCCAGCTGAGCATGGTGGTCCCACAGAGGGGCTCCTTACATCGATCTCATCCAGCGTCCCCTCCAGGTATCTCCGCACTTGGGAGTTGATCTCAGCAATCTGAATTTCATCCATGGGGTCGTAGGTCACGAGGGTACGGTTGGCCTTGAAGGAGGATGAAGAATATGTGGATATGAAATGAGAACCTGAGCCTAAGCAAGAGTAGCAGGGGCCATTCTAAGAGCCAAAGCAGGGAAGTTGGGCACAAGCCCTACTGGCTGCCCAAGCTGGCTCTGTTCCCTTCATCATCCAGTCCTGGCAGAGAAGGCCTGACACACAGACCAGGTGCTTGGATCAGAGAGAGATAATGGGGTAGGGGAGAGAAGGGAAGGCCCCTGGACATGGGGCCTGCGATTCCAGATAGAATCTCAGTAGACTCTGTAGGATGAGGACTATGAGGAGGGGAAGAGGGGTGCTGCCTCTGCCTTGAGTCAAGACCATGAACACCAGCCCAGGCAGGCTGCCAGAGGACTCACACCCTGTCCGCATGGCCCCTGCTGCTGCCCCTATATCTGCCCCCACTTCCCTGACCTTGACCCATCATGCTGTCTGCCCCAGCATCTCCCTCCTCCTCCCTTGTCTCTAGCCCCTTACCAAGCTGTCATGGATGGCCAGCTCCTGCTTCAGTAGTGCTAGCTCCTTCTCCAGGTTCTTGACCATTCGCTGCCATGGAAACATGGGGGTGGGGGGTAACAGGAGAGGTCATCAGAGAAGTTGCCCCGCCCCTTCCACATCAAACACACAATTCCTCATTCTGTGCCCAGACATCCTGGCCATTCCTGGTAATCTACAGGATATCCTCTTGGCTTCTGAGTGATTCCCTTCCTACTGGTAACCCTTCCCCAACTGGGGTGAGCTAGGGTTGCAGAGGGCCTGAGCAGTCCATTGGCCTTTGCATCTTCCAACAGAGGAGACTGAGAACAGAGTGAGCATAGGCCACAGGGCCACCTCAAACTCCAGTCCCAGGAGTTCCAGGCTCTTTCCAGTCTACCAGGACAATGGACCATTTGGTACAGCCTACAGACTCCAGGATGCTTTCTATGCATGGTCATAACTCTTATCCTCCCCAACCACGGCATGAACATGGCACCATTCCCCAATGATAACCATGTATGTCACCTCTAATTTTTTGCTGCTACAAACAATGCAGCAAGAACATCTTTATACTCATATATTAGTGTCCTTATAGATTTCCATAAGATAACTCAGTGATCTATGAGGCTCTAGAGATCTGTGTCTATTGTCTCATTCCTACTGCTCTTCCCTGGCTCATTCTACTCCTACCAAATTTGTACACTCCCACCTCTGTATTGCCTGTTCCCTCTGCCCTGGGATGTTCTTTTCCCAGATATTTCCATGACTCTCCCTCACCTCCTTAAAATCTTTGTTCAAAATCTTCTGTGTTAGGTGTATTACAATCACCCTATTTAGAATTGCAATCCCTTGCCCACACCTGCACCACTCTAAAAATCTCTAATTTTTTTTCATAGCGTGTATTACCTTCTAACATACCCTAGACCAGGGCTGCCTAAAACAACTTTCTGCAATGATGGAAATGTTCTATGTTTGTGCTGTCCAATATGGTAGCCACAAGCCACATAGGACACTTGAATTGTGGCTAGTGTGACTGAGAAAGTGAATTTTAATTTTAACTCATTTAAACAGCCACATGTGAGTAGCAGTTACTGTATTGGACAGTGAAGCTTTAGAACTTACCTATTTATTGTAATTATTAATGTCCATCTCCCCTACTCTCAAGAGACTATAAGCTCAGAGATTTGTGTTTCTGTTTGCACAGTCATGTATCCCAAGTGCTTCAAAAAGTGCCTGGCACATAGTAAGCACTCCATGGATTTCAGGTGAGTGGGTACATGATATATTTTGAGAAGAAGAATTGCTAAGTAATTTTATATTTGATAGATACCGTCTGAGTGTCTTCCATGAAAAAAGCACAAGGGATTTCATCACCCTCCCTGTGAACAGGGCTTCCTTTAGTTGTCATTAAAGGGCCACTGGAGGGAGCCCCTAACACCTGGATCCCAGGACTGGTGACCAAAGCTGAGACCAGTCCACTGCCCCACTGGCCCTCTCCCAGACCAAAGGCTTGCTGTACTCTAGCACTCATCCAACCAGGTCACCCAGGCACTGAGGCCCTCCTGCCCCTAGGCTCTCACATAGCAAGGGGTGATATACTCCCGGCATCCAGGTGGCTCTGTGGCAATTAAGGCACAAAGCTTGGGACTCAAGGTACATGACCACGGTCCAAAACCTGGCTCTGCTCGTCTGGAAATCCCCAAGATCTCCTTCAGGTATAGCCTTCCTGTGGGACCAAGGGGAGAGGCTTGGTGCCCAGTCCCACCTGTCCGTATCCCCTCCTTCACCCAGAAGAAAAGGTGTCATGGCCCAGCTAGAGAAAGTCTGGCTGAGCTACTGGGGGCCTCCAGCTTAATGACTCTGTTCAGTGTGGCAAAGAGGAGCTAGGTTCAGATGTCTGGGCCAATCAGAAGGCGATGTGAGGAAATGGACCATTTGCTCCCACAGAATACCATCCCCCAAGTCACACCTTAAGAGAATGAGAGCAACTTTTCCTAATGCCTGGCAGGCTTAGTGGCTTCCCACTCTCCCTCTTGTACTGACTGGAGAGCAGCTGCCTGGAAACACAGGGCTGGGGCAACAGACCCCACAGAACAGGGTCTGGCAGCAACTCTGGCTGACCAACTCCTTTATAAAAACCAGGGGCATTTTGGGGATGGAAAAAATGCCTTGGAAACAGCAGACTCAAGTAATGTGGTCAGAAGTCTGCCATCCCAGAGGGAACCTCTGGCTTCAGTTTGGTCTTCTCACTCCTGCATATTTTTTTTACTGTACATATATACACCAATTAATGATAATCAGCATCACTCTGCATGTTTTTATACTTGGTATAAATGATAGATGCTATCATTTGGTCCACTTCAATCCTCAAGTTGTTTTCTCACTTGAGATTTATCCATCCTGGTAGCTCTAGCTCTGGATCCCTCATTTAGCTACTCTCCTGTTGAAGGATATTGATTGTGTTTCTAAGTTTTCACTATCACAACAAGCACTGTGAGCACCATTCTTCTGTAAGTCTCTTTACATACACATGCGAGAATGTCTCTAGACTATACCTAGAAGTGACTGTTGCTCTGCGGAAGTCAGGAGAGTACTAGCTAACATTTATTGAGCATTTACCCCATGACTGCACTGTGCTAAGAGGTTTCTACACATTATCGTATTCTTCACTAGACCTCTTTGAGAGTAGATTCTGTTATTTACCCAATTTACAAATGAAGAAAATGAGTCTTAGAAAGGGCATTTCATTGAGGCTATCCAGCTAATGAAGGGAAGAGCAGGTTGCTGAAGCCAGGACAGCCCAACCCAGTTTGCCAGTGTTTCTCAAAGTGTGGTGCTCCCGAGACAGCAGGAGCAGCAGCATATCCTGGAAACTTATTAGGAATGCGAATCCTCAGGCCCCACCCCAGATGGAGAGAATCAGGAACTCTAGGAATGGATCCAGTGACCTGTGGTTCAACAAATCGGCCAGCTGATTCTGACACCTGCTCAAGTTTGGGAACCAGTGCTCTACGCTCCACTTCCTCTCCAACCTTCAAACTATGGGTTAGCTCCACAGAGCCACAGGGACTGTAATTTTCCTTCAGGATTTAGAATCTGAAAAGTTTAACTGACTTGTCATGAGCTTAGCACGTGCAAATGCTCCTGTCTCCAGTAACTACAATTCCATAATCATCTTAAAGGAAAGTCAAATTAACGATAAATGTGTTTTTACTATACTAGATTTTGTCAAAATGCTTGCCAAAGTGTCAATTACACTCCAACCAGAAATAGATGAGTTCCTGTTTCTCCACATTCTCGTCATCCTTTTGTGTTGTCAGAAAACTTCATTTTTGCTGGTTTGAGAGTGGAATTCCACTGAGGTTTTAATCTGCATTTCCCTGGTTAATGGTGATGCTGTGCAATCCTTCTGATCGGTCAGCTCTGTTTGGAGGGATCACTCAGGCTGGGAGGAAAGAGATTTTGCAGTGACATAGGCAATGCTGAGAGATAGTCCCTATCTCACGTAGAAGCCCAGGGTATCCAGAGTTCCCTAACATGTGAACTGGGTGGTAGCCTGATCTCTGTGTCAGCCCCTAAGGTTCTCCAGGGACTCTGAAGACTCTGGCCTATCCCAGAGTAGAAAGGGACTGATCCAGGGCTGCATGGTTATCTTTGGTTGAGGAAAGAAGGGAAGCCAGGGTTGTGTGACCCAGGTAGCAAACCCATATACCTTCCCCACAGGGGGGCGCCTGTCCACGAGCCCCTTAGTACCTCAGCATCATACTTTTCATTGATGGCAGGCTCTGTGGTGACCAGCTTCATCCTGCTGGCAAATCGCAGAGAAGACAGCTGAAAAACAGACCAGATAGACATCAGATGGCTCCCCACTAAAGTGAGACCCCAAGAAACCACTCTTCTCAGAGACCCTGCCTGCCTTCTCCAGGCTCTTCAGGCTGCCTTGTCCAACCCAACATGTTGGTTCACTTCCCTGAGGGGACATTGGTCAAAAGAACTCTCGGCAGTGAAGTCCCCAATTCAGGTGAGAGTGGAACAGGAAGAAGTTGCTAGAGGGCACATACTGCAGCCTGGTCCTCATTGTGTACACGATGAGGATACACATTGGTCTATTTCTTTATCTAAACCTGGCCATATTCTTCTAGGCCTTTGTTCAAGCAACCCTGCCTAGAGTGCCCTTTCTTCTCCTCCTATGCTGTCTACCTCCCCATGTTCCGCTCTCTCTCCCAGGCCCAGCTGAAAACCAGCTTCCTCCCTGAAGCCCTCCTGGTCCTCCTCCACATGAAGGGTCTCTGGCCCTTCCACAACCCACAGTGTGCTGCTTTAGGGAGGGTGGCCCCTGCCCCCCTTCACATGCTTCTCAGAGTCCAGATCAGTGATATCCAACAGAAATATAAAAACCACAAATGCAAGCCATGTATGTAATTTTAAATTTTCTAGTAGCCATATGACAATAGGTGAAAAGAAGCAGATGAAAACAATTTTAATATATTGTATTTAAACTTTAATATGTCTAAAATATTGTGATTTCAACATATAATTAATATTTTAAAATGATTGAGATATTTTACATTTTTTTGTAGGTCTTTGAAATCTGGTGTGCATTTTTACACTTTCACCATATCTCAGTTTGGACCAGCCACATTTGAATGCTCAATGGCTACATGTGGCCAGTGGCTGCCCTGAGCCATTGCGGGAAGGCAGGTGCTCAGGCCGACTGTACATGGACCAGCAGTCTGAGTGGGAATAGGTAGTTCTGCGGCATACGGGGGAGCAGGGATCTCCAGCCACACATGCTGAGACACATGGGCATGACTGTTCTGGAGTGATAAAGCCAGGACTCAGCCCACCAGCCTCAGCCAAAAGTGTCCTCCCACCATCCCCAAGGGGTCTCCACAGCATTTGAGCCAAAAGGCCTCACTGTCACCACAGAGGGCCCCTACCCGCCTTGTCCCTCAGGTACCTCACTGCTGCTGAGCCACGAGGCCATGTCAGAATAGGATGGGGTACTGGGCCCCTGCTCTCTCAGCCTCCCCTCGGCAAGGCTTACGGCTATCACATCCAACCCTGCATCGGGCAGCTGGGGCCAGAACCTCCCAGACTGTCAGCAGGAGTGCCTCAGCTTCCTCAGCCCTTCATTCTGTGAGATAATGGGAAGGTGAGTTTGCTGTGGCTCAGGCTCTCCTCTAAGTGTTCTAAGAGTGTTAACTCATTTAATCCTCACAACTCCATAGAAGGCAGGAGCATCTTCAGTCCCGTTTTATAGATGAAGATGCTGAAACACAGAGAGGTCAAGCAACCCATTCAAGGCCACAGAGCTGGTCAGTAGTGGCACAAGAATTCAACCCATGCACTCTGGCTCCCAAGTCTGTGCTCTTCACTGCTGGGAGGAAGAGGACCTATAGGAAACCCTTTTAGTGCCCTGGGTGGGGACTAGGGTAGAGCCTGGGATGGGCCAGAGCAGTAGTTTTCCAGGTGATGGGGAAGGGGTAACGATATCCTGATGGAGGGACAGTGTGCCTTAAGTGTGAGTGAGGCAAGAGACAGGTCAACATCCAGGGGCACCGAGACAATGAAAGGGTGCCACAAGAGGAGGCCCAATGTGTGTGGCGGTAGAAGTGAGAACGGCCTTGAGTGTCTGGGCAATCAGAGTTTCTCCTGTTGGGTCAGCAAATGGTAGGTGTATGGTAAATGTTGAATTTGAGTGGAAGGAGGCATTGGAATGTACTAGTTAGCCTTTGCTATTCAGTGGCAAAGTCGAAAATTCAACTCAGCAAAGTTCTAAAATACGTATGTGTACTCGTTGGCTCTAATGTCTTTGCCCCATCACTTGTGAGTACAGATATCTGCAAAACAGGTAAAAGGAGACCACTAGGAAAGACAAATCTCTGTACAGAAGCATGCTCCAAAATGGACTATTGGGTCTCCTGAGCCTATGGAATGACATCTGGGAGGTCTCACCAGAGTCCCTGGTGGGCAGCCCACCTGGTGGGTAATCATAGCTAGAGGTCCATGAGGTGGCCACACAAGCAGGCACTTTGGAAACTCCGACACTATGCCCCACTGCACGGATGTTGGATGAGGGGTGGAGGACTCCTCCTTGGCAGGGAGGAGCAGCCAGTGGCGGCAGGAGGCAGGCCCTGAGATTCCCATCTCCTACCATGCAGGGCTGACTCACAGCTCAGCAAAGGGCCCCTGACTGTGTGGAGCCAAGTCAGACTCCCCTGCTCCACAGCAAGTAAGGCCACAACTCCATCGCTGTGGTTACTTACATACACACATGCAGTGTCACTGCATACAGCTACACAATCCTTGACAGGAACATTTTTAAAGTTTTAAAACATATGGAGAATAAATCATTAGCTTCCATACCCACAATATACCTTTGTCCAAAACCCATGAAACCCCTCCAACAGCTCCTCTGGGCTTGTGGACTCGCCTGTGTCACTGTGTCGGATGCTTATTCTTGCCTCTGATTCTCACAAGCTTCTCCCCTTCCCAGGCCACCTGTGTCTTATCATTGGGTTAATCTCCCTGAGTCACACCTTTGGCCATAGTCCTCCCCTACTGAAACCCTGTGAAGGCTCTAGTCACCTGCAGAAGAACAGCCAAGGCCTCAGCCTGCCCACCAGGGCCCATCCAGACCCTGCGATTTCTTTTCTTCTACTGGAGACATGCTTCTCCCTCCCCTGCAGTAGCCAGATGTTCCTAGCATGGGTCACACTTTCAGTCCTGTTAACTCTGCCAGGAACACCTCTGCTCATCCTACCACCAATCCTTTAACCCCAGCCAGCTCAGTGCCCACTTTCCCCCACCCCAGTCTTAGGAAAAATCCCCCCTCATCTCCCTCCCGCCTTCCTCTGAAGGTCTCTTCCATCTGGGCCTCTAACATTACTTAGGGCCATGGCTTCTCTTTCCTCTTGGGTTGGGATTTCTGAGGTCCAAGCCATGTATGACTCCTCTCTACTGAGTTACTCCCCTCTCACCACCTTGCACATGGCAAATGCTTAATACCTATCTGCTCATACAGGGCTTATGACCACAGCCTGGAACCCTGTGATGTTTTCAAGATGTTTAAACCTGTGTGATTATGAAGAACAAGTAAGCGACTGTTCTTGATCCCTCATTCACAGGAGTAGTACCCCAGGAAACATGGTCCTTTCCCCCACAAAGCTGGCTCTAAGCCTCTCCTCCTTGCATGGTCCTTCATGCTGAGCCTGCCTCCTGCCCTGCCCTTTTCTTCAAAGGAAATGCTTAGTGCCTGGTGTTTGAATTCTGGCTCTGGGCCCCACTCAATTTTGGCTCAGACTCATCCCTGAGATCTTTCTACTCTTCATAATGCCTGTGGCTACTGTGTCAGATCACCCAGGAGCCAACCATACCCAGTCCTGGCTCCCCTGAGGAAAGAGTCCAACCTGGTCACACTGGCTGTCTATACGTACTGTTTCTTCTAACTGGGTGGCTTCTCCATAGATGTTTGTCACAAGAACCATATTACAGTTTCCCCCTGCAGAAAGCAAGAAACAGAAGGGCCATGAACCATGTGGTTTTTCTGCCAAAAGACTGTCTTGGGGCTAGCAGGAGTCTGTTATGGACTGAATATTTGTGTCCTCGCAAAATTCTTATGTTGAAGCCCTAAATCCAAAAGTGATGGTATTTGGAAGTGGGGCCTTTGGGAGGTAATAAGGTTTAGAAGAGGTCATGAGGGTGGGGCCCCCATGATGGCATTAGGGTCCTTATAAGAAAGAGAGACCTTTCTTTCTTTCCATGTGAGGATACAGAGAGAAGGTGGCCATCTACAAGCCAGGAAGAGGGACCTCACCAGGAAATGAATCTGTTGGAACCTTGATCTTGGACTTTTCAGTCCCCAGAACTGTGGGAAATAAAGATCTGTTGTTTAAGCCACTTAGTCTGTGGTATTTTCTCATAGCATCCTGAACTGATTAAGACAGGGTCAGAGAGGACACACCCAAACATGTCTGAGAGGCAAGGGAAAGAGAGAGGGAAGGGAGAGAAGCTATCAGATATACCTAAAGGGCTGTTTTCTCCTGACAGAACAAAAGGAGAAACTCGGACTTGGGGGGCAGGGGGGAGGCAAGAGCAATATATGTAACCTAAACATCTGTATCCCCATAATATGCTGAAATAAATAAAAAAACAAAAACAAAAGGAGAAAACAAAAGAGGAGACATGGCGTGGGGCAGGGTTGGGAGAGAGGAGTATGAGCCAGGGCTTTGTTCATGGTGACACTCAGTTAACAATCAGACACCAGTGACTATTCTGTTAAGCCCAACACAAAGGTCTAGGTTCATGGCGATTATAAGACACAGCCCCAGCTGCTCTGCTCAGGAGGCTGCAGTGGAAGGGAAGACGTCAAGAGAGAGGCCCTCTTCCAGGAACTTTAAGGCTATGAAGGATTCTGCCAGTTGGTTTAGGGATGATGAGAAAAGAGAAGGTATTCCCACTAGAGGTAAAAGCTTAAGTAAAGGTTCTGAGAAGTGAATAGCATGGCATGTTCTAGGTGCAAGAAGAGGGCACAGTGTGTGATTCTGTCTTTTCAGGATGTGTCTGAAATCACTGTGAAAGGGCTGTAAGTAAATCCATGCCATCAGGAGGGAGCAATTCCATTATCATCAGTGGCAGCTGTGCCAGGCCTGTTCTTCCCCAGGGACACAGACCCTTCTCCCTGGGCACCAACCACATCCCCTTACCTAAGGAGTCCTTCAGGGCGTGAGTGAGCTTGCACTGCCGGAAGGGGATGTGGTCCCGCTTCTGGTCTCCGAGGGCAATGATGGCCTGCTCCAGGAATGACAGTGACTTGTTGATGTAAGTGGCTTCCTTCAGGACTCGGCCCTCAGACTACAAACCAAAGGTCAGCTCTATTTTGGACAGAGTAGAGAGGCTGTCCCACTAAGAATGGCTGCCCTCCTGCTCTGGGGTGATACTGTAAGTCTGTGGTCAGGCCAGAGCCTCCTTCCCAGAACTAGGCTCTTCCCTTAATTAATACAGGACTGTATTAATGGTAATACCAAAATTCATAGGAATACTCATGCAAATATTCATGTGAATGCTCATGTGAATTTAAATACTTATGTGAATATTTATATGAATACTCACTCAAAAATTCACACTTAGGAATACTTGTGCAGATATCTGAGCAAATAATCCTATGAATGTTCATACAAACATTCACATGAATGCACATATGAATGCTCATTTGAACACTCTTGTAAATGCTTGTGCTAATACACTCATACAAGTATTTATTTGAAATAAAATACTCATGCAATCACTCATGTGAATACTCATATTCATACACAGAGAAATGCCATACTATTAATAGTATGAAGTATTTAATGAGCACTTACTGAGTATAAGGCACCTTGCTAAGCATTTAGGGGTATTATCTCACATTTAACGTTTACAAAATTCCTGAGAGGTAGGAACTGCCCCTAGGTAGCAGTTGTTCCACCTCTGCCAATTCTGTCCCTCTAGCAAGGCCACATGTTTCACATAACCTAGCTCAGGACTGTGCTCACAGATACCTGAAGAGGGGCAGCCCACAATGCATAGGCACTATGTCAGAAGCAGGGCCCCTGGTTTGTTGAGAAGCAACCTCCTGCCCTCGTCACTTACCCCAGACTTGCCCAGCCTCTCTGAGCCTGCCAGATCCACCAAGTTAATTTTGGAAGTGATGTACTTTTCATCTGATAAGGTCCGAGAATGGGCCTACAAAACATCCAAATTGAAGTTAGACTGTCACAGAGGGAAGTTGCTGATTGAGCAGGCCCCATGGGAATTGACTGCCCCTCTCAGGCTGATCAAAGAGCCTTGTACCTACCTCTATATAGATGGTAAAAATGCAGTGCGATCTGGAAGAGTTTTTGTTCATTGTGTGGGAGGCTATAATCCTGTTGGTCTCTCCCTGAAGAAGAAGGGAAACGTAGGCAACATTTTGAAAAATTAAAATAACAAGGCATTTGGGTCATTTTTCAATTACACCAATAGCTACACAAGTGATCCCTTATCACTGCAATCAGCTTGGCGTTCCAGGCAAACTTCTTTTATAAACTAGTATAATAGAAAGGGAGACAAATTGGGAGTCCAAATCTATACTTTCACCTGCTGCTGAGGATATGTGAATTGGTGTGTTTTTCTGAAAAGCAAGGTGATAATAAGAACCAAGAACCTTAACAATGTTCATAAATATTGAATCGGAATCAACCTGCATATCCAACAATTAGAGAATGATCCATCTGTACAATGGAATATTAGGCAGCCAGTAAAAAGTTGGCAAATAATTTTCAATAACAGAGAAATGCAGAATCCAAAATCATATTATGGTATGAAGTAAGGAGTACAAAAGTGTTCATAGAAAAAATGAGCAGAATGCTGTCACTAAGATGTTAATAACAGTCCTTCTGGGTTGTGGTTTGTAGGTTATTTTTTTTTGAGACAGAGTCTCACTCTCTTGCCTGGGGCAAATGCCGTGACGTCAGTCTAGCTCACAGCAACCTCAAACTCCTGGGCTCAGGCAATCCTACTGTCTCAGCCTCCCAAGTAGCTGGGACTACAGGCATGGGCCACCATGCCCGGCTAATTTTTTTCTAGATATATTTTTAGCTGTCCAATTAATTTCTTTCTATTTTTGGGTAGAGATGGGGTCTCGCTCTTGCTCAGGATGGTCTCGAACTCCTGAGCTCAGAACGATCCGCCCACCTCAGCCTCCCAGAGTGCTAGGATTACAGGCGTGAGCCACCGCGCCCGGCCTAGAAATAACTTTAATGCATTGAATCATTGAGTTTTCAGGACATGCGTATATTTTAGCATAGTCCATTTTATCCATGCAAAATACAGTAAGGAATACCTAAACTAACACGGAGAAATGGTATTATCACTGAATGTTGTTGTTTTTGAAAAGAGCTCCAAATTCTAATAATCTAGAAACTGCGATTTGAGCTACTAGATATAACAGGCAATGGTTATCATAATAAAATAAATTTTAAAAGAAGGTTAGTGAAGAATATCCTTCAATCACATGGTTCAGAGTTTCCTTCAGAGTCTTTTTTTTCTCTTTCATTTTACCCTTGAGGCATATACATGAAAAGAAAAGCTATATCTATTCTGAGCTAAGCTATAGCATACCTTAAACTCAAAGTAATTTTAGTGATACTATCTTGCATATTAACATCAGGGACTTTCCAGTCCCAAGAAAGTAAAGTTATATGTTTAAAGGGGGCAGTGAATTTTAACTTTTCTCTTCCTTTTCTCATCTGTCATACCATACCCTTGTGCTGAGAGCACTACACTCAAACCACGCCTTCTCAAAATGATCTCTCTTTCCCTCTCCCTGACCTCTCTCGTTTATGTTAAAACCTACTTGAACCTATTGAAAAAGTTATTATAAAGAGCTGCACTGTAAGCTATCATTGTCTAATAGCAGCTCAATAAAATACCTTCTTGGATCACAGGCATTTTAATTAGAAAAAATATGTACATTATAATCTAAAGGGATGAATTCTAATTATTGAAACTTTGCTGTTATTTATTGGTTGGAGAGGTAAGATATCAGAAGGGATGGCTGAAGATCTTTCGTTTTTATTTTCATAAACATACGTTTTCTGGGTGGATGTTCATTCAACCTGTAGACAGAGGCCATCCTTGAGTAAAATCATTTCTCTAAGGTGGGCCTGGTGGTAATCATCTGTGCTAGTTAACTTTATGTGTCAACATGAGTGGGCCATAAGGTGCCCACATATTTGTTCAAACCTTCTGGGTGTTTCTGTGAGGGTGTTTTTGGATGAGTTTAATATTTAAATTGACAGAGCAAGTAAAACAGATTGTCCTCCCTAATGTAAGCAGGCCTCATCAGTTGAAGGTCTGAATTGAACAAAAAGGCAGACCCTGCCCCTGACTAAGAAAGAATTTCTCCTGCCTGACTGGGACATTGATTTTCTTCCTGCCTCTGAAATGGAACTAGACTTGGGCTCTCCTGAGTCTCCAGCTTGCTGACTGCAGATTTTGGGATTTGTCAGCCCCCATAAACATGTGAGCCAATCCCCTACTTCCGCGGTATCCCATACAGGTCTAAGGCCCGTTAGGAACCAGCTACTCTGCCTGTCCTCCTAACCCTCCTTCACCCAGCCCCATTCATGGAAAAATTGTCTTCCACGAAACCGGTCCCTTGTGCCAAAAAGGTTGGGGACCGCTGCCCTACTTGATATGTATGTATCATATTGGTTCTGTGTCTCTGGAGAACCCTAACACACTATCCTGTGGCATTGCAGTTACTCCCTGTATGAACACACTTCTGCAGGATCCAGAGCGTTGATACTCATCCTCCCCCCAACAATGGACTGAAAGAAATTTATAAGCAGAAGCAATGGCAAAAAAGCCAAGATGAGCTAACGAAGCAAACTATTAAAGGCTTAATATGGTTATTATTAAGCTTAATATGCTTCCTGATCGTAAGTAAATAAATGTTCAAGCAGTAGCAGAAAATGGAGAGAAATGAGACCAGGAAGAAGTAAAAAGAACAAGAAAAGAAGTGGAGCCAAAAGAGCTGGTCAAGAAAGGCTACAGACATCAGAAGGAGTGACAGAGAAAAACAACAGCCATGCTGGTCAGCAGCAGGCCTCCTGCCCAGAGAAAGGATTTCAGGGAAATCTGGCAAAATGGCAAAGGAGCGCAACTTGCAAGTAGGATAGAGAAGGTGTCTGGGCTTATTCAGTTCTAGCTAACCCTTATATCCACTATGGGCATTGAAGAATATATTGACTGAATTCACAATGAAGACCTGGAGTTGTTAAGATAAAGTTACCCTCTTGTGTGGACTTGTATTTTGTCATCTATCACATGGTATTGTAATTAATACTACTCTGTCCTCAAACCACCCTAAGTGTAGTGATTTAAAACAACTTATTAGTTCTCATAATTCTGTGGGTTGTGAATTTCAGTGGTTCTTCTGCTGGACTTATCTGGGATCACTCATGTGCCTCAGTCATCTGACAATCCAACTGAAACTGGGCCATCCAAAACGGGCTCAGTCACATACCAGGGATGCTGGCGTTGACAGGGCACCCTGGTTTTCCTTATGGGGTCTTTCATCCCCCAGTAGGTTAGACTAGCTTCTTCACAACAGGATGGTCTCATGGTTTCAATGCACAAAACCTAAGTGAGGGCATTTGCCAAGCCTGTTTGTCTCATGCTTGCTAATGCCTCATTTCCCTAAGCAAGTCAGGGACCAAATCCAGAGTCAGTGAGGAAAAGGTCCACATAAAGGTAGGGATACCAGGAGGCTGATTTATTACAAGAATCCATGACATCCCCTGTAAATTCAGGAACTCAGACTATCAACAGCATCCCCATTATCTTGTACTTGCCTGGCACCCATAGCGTATAATTCACATCTCAGCAGTCATACTCCCTAGGAAGAATTTTTAAGTTTTTGAACAACATTTTGGGTGTTCTAGTGAAATATAGCACGACCATGCACAGTTGTTTTTGTGTTTGTTTTTTTATTGAGACAGACTCTGGCTCTGTTGCCCGGGCTAGAGTGGCGTCAGCCTAGCTCACAGCAACCTCAAACTTCTGGGCTCAAGAGATCCTCCTGCCTCAGCCTCCCGAGTAGCTGGTACTACAAGCACATGCCACCATGCCCGGCTAATTTTTTCTATATATATTTTTTTTTTTTAGTTGTCCAGATCATTTCTTTCTATTTTTTAATAGAGACGGGGTCTCGCTCTCGTTCAGGCTGGTCTCGAACTCCTGACCTTGAGCGATCCACCCGCCTCGGCCTCCCAGAGTGCTAGGATTACAGGCGTGAGCCACCGTGTCCGGCCTACCATGCACATTTGAAATGTATATTGTTTTATTATGAATTACATACTTGGTATTTCTCCTTTCTATTGTAGTTTGAACACTATGTTGATTCTTAAAATTTTGTGTGCATAGTAGAATTTTATTTCAGGATAGTAAAGTTACATTACAAAATATCTGTTACAATGAAACAGTGTTTTGGGTCTGATATTTTTTAAATTATGGAGTTAAATTTGAACGTTTTAAGGATACACCTTTAGTTATTTGTGAACCCTGATAGCCAGATAAAGTGTCACTAGATTATTTTTTAATTTGTTATTTTTAATTTTGATCTGTGTATTGCAAGAGTGTGGAACAGGAAGGATGGGGAGATTCATGCTTTAGGAAGCAGTAAAAAAAATCACAAACACCACTGTAAGTGTAACTGTGCCAGACCCAACACTTCTGACCTCCAAACTATCTCAATCACCTCTTTGGCTTAAGAATTATTTGCTTATGCATTATTGTTCGAATTGCGAAGTTACTTTATAACAATATACACAGAATTCTTTTCTAGCTTGCTGGATAATGGAACAGATGGTGCGGTTCCTGAGCCCCGCAGCTGGAGGGGACCAAGGCTGTGCTCTGCACACAGTAGGAACCCCGTAAATGTCGATTGACTGAGCTCGCCGCGGCGGCTGACGCGAAGCCGTCCACACCCACGCAGCAGTCTTATCTTTCTCCAGGCCCACACCCAGGGCCTGAGAGGCGTAGCTGGGAGCAGATGGCGAGTTCCGGGAGCCAGGTGTGCAGCACTCCCGGAGCGCTCTGGGACACTGGGTTCTTCGGTGCCTGCCCCACCCCACTCCGCACCCCGTCTCTACCAGCTTCCCTACCGCAGTTTGCAACACGTGTGACGTCGGGCTTCTGCGGGAGCAGGGGAGGGGACAGGAATCGGTTGCCTGGCGGAGCCCTCGCGTCGTACGCCCGCTGCCCGCCACGCGCCTGCCTCTGTTCTCTGACCCGCGTCGCTTGGCAGCCAGAGCAGTCTCCGTGCCTTCCCGCTTCCCCTCTCTGCAGTCAAGAGCCTTTCTTCCTCCCTTCCCCTCTTTCTCTTATCTGACATTTTGCTTCGCTTCCCTCCGCCCACTCCCCGGCGGGTTTCCCTGCCTGGCAGACGCGCCCGCGCCAACCCGCCCTCGCGCAACCTCCCGGTGCAGGTCAGCTGGCTCGCTAACGTCGGCTCAGCGTGGCTCTCGTTCGAGCGCTTTTCCATAAGCGAAATCAGCCGCTTTCCCCACGGGGCTCCACTTGCAATTGCTTCTACTTGGCTGTTGGGCTGGGCATGGGGAGCCTGCGGGGCGTGCCCCACCCACACCGCGTGCCGGGGCCACTGGGGTGGTTTCGGGGCGCCCGGGGCGGGGTAGGCGGTGAGACCAACGAATCCAAGAGGGACAAAGTGAGCCGAGCCCTTCCGCAGAGCTTGGCTTCCAAGTAACTGCGCCCAGGGCGCAGCGTCTCCCAGTTATCTACCTGCCATATGCTCCTTTCTCTGACCTGAAACCGCCTCCTACAGGTGCTGGGGGTGGAATCGCCCGCAGCATCGGGCGCGCCCCTTGGCAAGGGCGCCTGGCACCCTCTGGCGCCTCCGCGCCCTCGTGGACTCAGCGACCCCCACCCCAGCCTTTCCCGGGCCAGCGAGCGGCGAGGGAGAGCGATGATGCACGCTCGTCCCTCCGAGGTCCCCGAGGAAGGGACGCTTGAGGATTCGGGTGCAACCAATTGTCGACCTCGCTTCGCTCTAGTCTTTTTCCGCCCCCCGCGCGCCGCGCACACACCCTGCTCTGCCTCCTGAAGGAGACGCGGCAGCTGCGCGCTCCGTGGGGCCTCCGCCCGCGGGGCCCGGGAGGGGTGGGCGCCCAGCCGGCGGACGGAGGTCGGGTGCCCGCCAGGGCGTGGGTCCCAGGCGCGCTGAGCGCCCCGTGCGGTCGATGCGAGGCTGCAGAGAGCATTTAGGCGTCTGGAGCGAGGGGTGCTGGGCACCCGAGAGAGCAGGGGCCTAAGTGGCCGACAGTTCGGTCAGCGACGGAACTGGGCACTAGCCTCGGCCGAGCGGGCTCTCGGGTGGGGGGCAGGGATGGAGGAGCCGAGGGCCGGGGAACGACCTCCCGGCTTGCAGCGGCCGGTGGCAACTTCAAAGGAGGGCGGGGAGCCGGCGAGGGCGCGGGGGCGTCCTCACTTGGACTGCGTGTGCGTGTGCGTGTGTGTGCGTGCGTGTGTGTGCGTGTGCGTGTGCCTCTCTTCAGCTCCTTCCCCGGTCGTAAAACCTAAACGGAAGACGGGTGTTAAAATGCTGCTGACAGGATCGCCCGAAACATGTTTACAGTGGCAAAGACTTCCTCCAAAAAGCACAGGCTGAGTCGATTCCAGTTTATTTCCTCCCTGCAACTGTGCTCGGAAGGCGAGGCTCGGCCGCCGCGCGGAACCGGGCCGAGCACCGAGATCCTCAGCCGGTCTGGGCCCGGCGGGCCGAGTCGCTGCGCTCGCTCCGAGGGGCGTTCTGGCCGGCGAGACCATTTGTTTTCTGGGGCTTTTTGTTTTGTTTTGTTTTCCCAGGAGGAGGGGTGGCCTTCGCCAGTCCCTAAGTAAAGCGCGCCGCCTCTGCAGCCGCCCTGCGAAGCCGGAGAGCCGCTGGCGGAGAAGCTGCGTCCGAACCTGTTCCCGCCTCGGCAGGAAGATACGGACTCGGGACTGGATAATCTCCCGAGTTCGGTTGCTAGGTCCAACAGGGAGGCTAGTCTGGGCTTTCCCAGTCACTGGGAACGAACGACAAGTGAACAGGAGGCGGCCGTTGGTCGCCCTAAACTTAGAAAAAAAAAAATAAGAATTCACCGACACACCCCATTTCCCGCTGGTCGTTTAAGCTGCAGCCTAAAGAAGGTAAAGTGGTGGGGGGTGACAGAGGTTCGGGAGAGGAGGAAGGGGGACAAGAAAGAAATCTGACGGCCCCCGCGTTTTCCCACGTCTCCTTGCGGACGAGGGAGGCTCACCGCTGCCACCTGGCGGCTGCTTCTCCCCACGTTGGGAGCCGGCCGGCTGCAGAGCAAAGCAGGCTCTCCGGGGGTGCCGTGCCTCCGCGTCGAGAAATGGAGCAGAAGCCGGTATTGATGTTTCCAATCTACGTGGGCCACGCAAACATTCGTTTTCTGTTTGTTCTCATGGGAAAATCGAGAGGAAAGGAATAATGTGTTGGCATTGGTATGAAGAGCTTACTTGAGCCTACTATGTGCTGGTCGCTGGTTATGAGGGAAAAATGGTAAAAATTATTAGAAATGCAGGTTTCTTATTTCTTAGCTTATTCTAAGAGTAAAAATAAATCACAGATGTCATTTACGCCAGAATCCTGTTTTGATATTTTGCAAATAAGAATTACTTCCATACATTATTTTTCAATACCCGCCCCCCCATCCAATTCCAATACAATTTCATCAGCCCAAAAGGAGGAAGTGCAAGTTACGTTTGTCTATTGTTTGAGAGGTAAATCAGGCTGGGATGGAAGATTCTTTTCCAAAAAGTGTGGAACCAAAAACCTGGGGCCTTGCAGTTGACAAAGGCCAATGACATCAGATTTCCCAGGGCTTCTTCCCTATCAACTAATGTAACAATGACAGGGTTCTTCCTCACCCCCCCTTTATTTTATTTGAATTGATATTTGTCAGGTCAGACAAGCTCCTACATCTATAACCAAGGCAAGGCAAAATCTTGCAAATCATTGCAAATCCAAGAGATTTGTTAAATTAATTTCCATTCAGCCCCCCTCCCATGCTATAGGAACATATTAAGCAGTGGGATAGAATCTCATTTCCATCTATACCCCACACCATTTTATGAATGTGATATTTTATGTTGTGCAGGTGTGTGAGAAGATAAGAAATGCATTAGCAGATATTACACTTACATCTCAAATGGAATTCCATTTTTAATGGAATAAAATAAGATAAAATATTTACCTTAGTTGAAAATTTGAAATATCTAACATCATTGCTAATAAGGACAATTCATTTATTATTCTAAAGCAGTATTTTTTTGTAAAAATATCTTGAATTTCTGTTAATACAGCTAAAAGAGTAGCATTAAGAATTACTTCATGTACTGCAAAGCCAGCAGAGGGAACACTGAGTACTGATTTAGTAGGGGCCACCAAATATCTGGTATTTGGGGAAAAAATGTCAGTAATGGAGAATTGGTTACAAAGCATATGAAGCTAAGTAACGAAAACACAGAAATTTTTTCTCATTATTTGGTATCCAGAGGCCAAATACATCCCAGTGTGCACAAACTTGGTGAGAAAGATGACTTTAATAAAAGGCCATTTGTCCTGTTTTCTTACATTCTAAGACAAGTACTAACATAGAAGAACAGACCTACTTCGGGAGCCTAAGCATATATATGTATATACACCATAATCATCTTATAAAGTCAGTAGAAGTTATTAATACCATATTTTGTCAATTCTAAGAGGAACTTTTGCTTTTCAACACCCCTGAAATTGGGAGACATCTTACAACTAGGGAGATACCAGTTTCATTGGAAGTTTTTCTTCTTTGGTGGTATATAATATAATGGCGTATCTTAAAGTGTGTTGGATTTGTTGAAATACAGAAAGTACATCTAACAAAAGAATGAGACTAGTGACTGTTTTTTACTACACCCTTTAAAAAATATGTGTGCTTTCAGTGGAAACATAATTATTACGACTGCTTTGATTAACTTCCACATTTCACCCATCCTTTTCAATGGTGGAAGCATAAATGACTTTACGAATATAATGAATAATATTGATACTCATCTTGACTGAATTATCAAACAAGCTACACCCTCAAATCATTAGTTGATATACCTCCCCAAACAAATATATTTATTCTCTTTTTTTATCCTAGTGAAAACATTGATTTTACAGGCAGTAGACTTCTTAGAATAATTTTTATGTCAGATTGATATTTAGGGGTGTGTTTTATGCATATCAGAGAAAATGAAATGTATAACATACCAACATTGTTATGCAAAAAGGTGCCTGTGTGTTTGTGTTTTTCAGGGTTTTTTTTAGGATTAGTTTCCCCTTCTTTAAAAAAACTATATAACTTGAATAGCTAATGGTCAAAAATTATTTGCTTTTACTCACAAAAACATTCTTGCTTGTGGTTGATCCTTAGAGATCCAGTCAGATGTCTCCATAGGGTGTTCTTTCCAGTAAAATTCTAAATCTGACAATCTGGGCCTCTTGCCAGCCTACATACTTTAAAAGTTTGACAAGATAAATAGAAATCTACTACCCAGCAACTAGTTTGATCTGAATTGAAAGCTGACTTAATTATGTTGGATTGGCTCTACCTAACTGCCTATGGTTGGCTTGAAGAAAATTTGCTTACTATTACAGTGTTAAGGAAAGTCAATTTCTACCAAAATTCTAATTTTCAGACCTTGAAAAAGAGAAGTAATTTTGCAGCCAAATTAATATGTATTCTGAATACCTAGGTACCCTTAGTCTTTGCCACATTCTTCATAATAGTTTTCATGAAGTTACCTTCTTTTAAAATCTTTAGAATGACAGGATTGCCACTATTTATCACTGTATGGTTCACATCTACAATCTGTGATTACTTTTCCCATAGTGGCCACTCTCAAGTTTAGTCTCTTGAACAACAGGAAGCTTTTACTAGGAGTGTCTCTGGAATTACAAGGGAGGGTTATTAGCATTCATTTAAGGCTTACAATATTATACACCAGGTGCCTTATACTAATAGTTACAAACTATTAGAATCATCACAACAATCCTGTATAAAAGTAGTTCCCAGTGTGCCCATATCGCAGATGAGGAAAACTGAGACTTGGCCATATCCCCACGGTCACAAATCCAGTAGGAAGGATTAGCAGCCAGGTCTAATATGAATCCAGAGGCTCCATTTTCTTCTGCTATTGGTTATTACCTCCTTCTACAGTTTCTCTTTGTCTTGGTCTTTTAGTTCCATTTGATTCAAGTAGCAAATACATAGGAGGAAATAATGTAAGAAGGAAAGGAGGAAGAGCGCTTTAGGAGGAGGAGAGCAACAGAGAGTGAAACAATCTTTAATTTTGAAAACATGGAAAACAAATATTTAGAAAGTAAAATCGATTTCCATCCTTTATTTGCCATTATCATCCTGAATAAAACTCTATGGAAATTTGTCTATTGAGGTAATTATGCAGTACTGCCCAATGTGTTTCAAGGGAAAGCTCCTCTATTTGGGCTATCCAGGATTCACAGGGGAGTTTAAATCACTAAATAACCATAGTTAACCCCCTGTTTGGTTAAGAGAGTAAGCAATTATTGCAAAAAGTCCTCTTCTCTGCCTTACACAAACAACACAGAAACTGTTCTGAAGGGATTTACACAATACATCAACATCTGTGCTGTACTTAGAGTTGTTAAAATAATTGTGATGACAGGTGTCTAGGTACCACTTTCTTAATGGTTTTCAATATCCATTGATTTATTGCTGTGGCTTTCCCTCCCCCTTTACATCTTTGACTTTAAGAAGAAACCGAGGAACACATTTTGCAATAGAGGCTTATTCTTTATTCCAATGCTGAAAAGAACTAATAAAAATAATCACTTGGCTTTTAAGCAGAAAGCTTCCATTTACAGTATTTCACCCTAACCCCCCCTTCCAAGCCCCTTGTTATCTAACATAATGGTTAGAATACATTTCCGTCTCTCCCTTTAATAATTTCATGCATTAACATCCTCTTCACACCATGCGCGCGCACACGGACACACACACACACACACACACACACACACACACTCACACCAAAAGGAAAAAGGCACCAGAAATCTCAGCTGTACTTCTAGCCCTTTTAAAAAGTTTGCTCTGTAAATTGGAATGAGGTCAGATTTGGAGCTTCTCATTGCACGCGGAGATTATTATTGCATCGGGTTCCAAGCCAATGGGAAGCCCGGGGGAGGGGCTTGGCATGAGGAAGCGTTGGTTACAGCGGCTGATTGGCTGCGGCCAAGACTGTGAAAGGATAAAGAGGCGCGAGGCGGAATTGGGGTCTGCTCTAAGCTGCAGCAAGAGAAACTGAGTGTGAGGGGAAGAGGCCTGTTTCGCTCCCGGGTCTCTATTTCTTGCACGCTCTTTAAGAGTCTGCATTGGAGGAACTCTGCCATTACCAGCTCCCTTCTTGCAGAAGGGAGGGGAAACATACATTTATTCATGCCAGTCTGTTGCATGCAGGCTTTTTGGCTTCCTACCTTGCAACAAAATAATTGCATAAACTCCTTAGTGCTGATTCCGCCCACAGAGAGTCCTGGAGCCAGAGTCTTTTTTGCTTTGCATTGTAGGAAAGGGACTAAGTGATAGAGACTATGTCGCTTTCCTGAGCTACCGAGAGCGCTCGTGAACTGGAAACAACTGCTTCAGGGGGGAAAAAAAGACTTGCCTGGGAGGCCGCGAGAAAACTTGCATTGGAAGCTTCAGCAACCGGCATTCAAGAAACTCCTCTCCACTTTAGCACGGTCTCGAGACTCAGAGCCGAGAAACAGAGCAAACTGCGGCGCGGTGAGAGAGCGAGAGAGAGGGAGAGAAGGACTCTCCAGCCTGGGAACTATAACTGCTCAGCGAGAGGCAGAGTCCTCCTTCCCCGCATCTTTCGGGGACTTTTCTCTCTTCGCCCACCTCCGCCCCTGCGAGGAGTTGAGGGGCCAGTTCGGCCACCGCGCGTGTCCGCTCGCTCGGCGTGTGTTTGGCCCGGGGAGCCGGGAGGGCCCGGCGATCGCGCCGCGGCCGCCGCGAGGGTGTGAGCGCGCGTGGGCGCCCGCCGAGCCGGGGCCATGGTGCAGCAAACCAACAACGCCGAGAACACGGAAGCGCTGCTGGCCGGCGAGAGCTCGGACTCGGGCGCCGGCCTCGAGCTGGGCATCGCCTCCTCCCCCACGCCCGGGTCCACCGCCTCCACCGGCGGCAAGGCCGACGACCCGAGCTGGTGCAAGACACCGAGCGGGCACATCAAGCGGCCCATGAACGCCTTCATGGTGTGGTCGCAGATCGAGCGGCGCAAGATCATGGAGCAGTCGCCCGACATGCACAACGCCGAGATCTCCAAGCGGCTGGGCAAACGCTGGAAGCTGCTCAAAGACAGCGACAAGATCCCTTTCATTCGGGAGGCGGAGCGGCTGCGCCTCAAGCACATGGCTGACTACCCCGACTACAAGTACCGGCCCAGGAAGAAGGTGAAGTCCGGTAACGCCAACTCCAGCTCTTCGGCCGCCGCCTCCTCCAAGCCGGGGGAGAAGGGAGACAAGGTCGGTGGCAGCGGCGGGGGCGGCCACGGGGGCGGCGGCGGCGGCGGGAGCGGCAACGCGGGGGGAGGAGGCGGCGGCGCGAGCGGCGGCGGCGCCAACTCCAAACCGGCGCAGAAAAAGAGCTGCGGCTCCAAAGTGGCGGGCGGCGCGGGCGGCGGGGTCAGCAAACCGCACGCCAAGCTCATCCTGGCGGGCGGCGGCGGCGGCGGCGGGAAAGCAGCGGCCGCCGCCGCCGCCTCCTCCTTCGCCGCCGAGCAGGCGGGGGCCGCCGCCCTGCTGCCCCTGGGCGCCGCCGCGGCCGCCGACCACCACTCGCTGTACAAGGCGCGGACTCCCAGCGCCTCGGCCTCGGCCTCCACCGCGGCCTCGGCCTCCGCCGGCCTCGCCGCGCCGGGCAAGCACCTGGCCGAGAAGAAGGTGAAGCGCGTCTACCTGTTCGGCGGCCTGGGCGCGTCGTCGTCGCCCGTCGGCGGCGTGGGCGCGGGCGCCGACCCCAGCGACCCGCTGGGCCTGTACGAGGAGGGCGGCGCGGGCTGCTCGCCCGACGGGCCGAGCCTGAGCGGCCGCAGCAGCGCCTCCTCGTCGCCGGCCGCCGGCCGCTCGCCCGCCGACCACCGCGGCTACGCCAGCCTGCGCGCCGCCTCGCCCGCCCCGTCCAGCGCGCCCTCGCACGCGTCCTCCTCGGCCTCGTCCCACTCCTCCTCCGCCTCCTCCTCCTCGGGCTCCTCGTCCTCCGACGACGAGTTCGAAGACGACCTGCTCGACCTGAACCCCAGCTCAAACTTTGAGAGCATGTCCCTGGGCAGTTTCAGCTCATCGTCGGCGCTGGACCGGGACCTGGATTTTAACTTCGAGCCCGGCTCCGGCTCGCACTTCGAGTTCCCGGACTACTGCACGCCCGAGGTGAGCGAGATGATCTCGGGAGACTGGCTCGAGTCCAGCATCTCCAACCTGGTCTTCACCTACTGAGGGGCGCGAGGGCAGGGAGAAGAAGGCCGGGTGGGGGTCGAGAGAGGAGAAAAAAAAAGAAGAAGAAGAGGATAGACGAAGAGTTGAAAGAGAAAAGGGAAAAAGAAAAAAAAAAGAAAAGGAAAAAAAAAGTGAGCAGGGCTGGCTTGGGCCGCGTCCTCGTCGTCGGAGAGGAGCGCGGCAGCGTTTGGGACCCGCGCTCCCATCCCCCACCTCCCCGGGCCGGGACTCACTCGGCCCCGCCGGCGCGACGCGGAGGAGGCGGACGGTAGACAGGGGCGACCTTTTATTGTTGTTATTGATGTTGTTGTTGATGGCAAAAAAGCTACTTCGAGTTTCCTCCCCTTTGCTTGAAGAGACCCCCCCCTTCCAACGAGCTTCCGGACTTGTCTGCACCCCCAGCAAGAAGCCGAGTTAGTTTGCTATAGACTGAAGGAATCTCTCCCCTGTCGCACCGCCACCGTGGCGTTTTTGTTTTATTTTGTTTTTTGGTCAAGAGAAGTGGGGCGGGGGTGGAATCCAGCGCGCCCCCTCCCTTGTTTTTCTTTTCTTTTTTTTAATTAAATGTCTGATGAAGACAGAAGGCTCCGGGGTGATGAATTTGGCGGATGGCAGATGTTTTGGGGGAGCGCCGAGGACTGAGAGACTCCACGCTGGCGAATTCTCGTTTGGGGTCTTTCTTTTTTTATGTTCCTTTTTTTTTTTGTTTCTTTCTTTCTTTTTTATTTTTTTTCCTTGCCCCTGCAGGGGGAGGAGGCCGGCCAGAGTGACCGGCGCTAGGAAATGACCCGAGAGCCCAGTTGGAAGCCGCACCGGCCGGGGCGAGGGCGGGGGCAGAGAAGGACACGAACTGGAAGGCGCTCACGATCAAACTGAAACGGATCTGCACGCTCGGGAGCAGGCGGCGGCGGCTCCTGGGCCTCCGCCTGCTTTCTCTCCGAGATGCTGGGGTGAGGCTTCCCAGACCGGAGGCGTGGAGGAGAGGAGACTGTTCGACGTGGTGCAGGGCAGTGGAGGGCGAGCGGTCTCGGGGGGGAAAAAAAAAAGGTTTCTTTCTTCTCTTAATCGGAATCGTGATGGTGTTGGATTATTTCACTGGTGGGGTTAATATAGCATGTTATCCTGTCTATCTCTTAAAGATTTCTGTATGAGACTGTTGAGCAGTTTTTTAAATAGTGTAGGATAATATAAAAAGCAGATAGATGGCGCTATGTTTGATTCCTACAACAAAAGTATCACCAGCTTTTTTTCATTCTTAACTCTTTAAAGGATTCAAACGCAACTCAAATCTGTGCTGGACTTTAAGAAAAACAATTCAGGACCAAATTTTTTCTCAGTGTGTATGTGTTTATTCCTTCTAGGTGTAAATGAGAAGACGTGTTTTTTTCCCTCACCGATGCTCCATCCTCGTATTTTTTTTCCTTGTAAATGTAATCAGATGCCATTTTATATGTGGACGTATTTATACTGGCCAAACATTATTTTTTCTTATTTTGTCCCTTTTTTCTTTCCTTTTGCTTTCTTTGCTTTTTTTTTTTTTTACTTTCTTTATTTCTTCCTTCCTTCCTTTTTCTTCTTTCTTTTCTATTTTTCTTTTTTTTTTTTTGGTAGTAGTTGTTACCCACGCCATTTTACGTCTCCTTCACTGAAGGGCTAGAGTTTTAACTTTTAATTTTTTATATTTAAATGTAGACTTTTGACACTTTTAAAAAACAAAAAAAGACAAGAGAGATGAAAACGTTTGATTATTTTCTCAGTGTATTTTTGTAAAAAATATATAAAGGGGGTGTTAATCGGTGTAAATCGCTGTTTGGATTTCCTGATTTTATAATAGGGCGGCTGGTTAATATCTCACACAGTTTTAAAAAATCAGCCCCTAATTTCTCCATGTTTACACTTCAATCTGCAGGCTTCTTAAAGTGACAGTATCCCTTAACCTACCACCAGCGTCCACCCTCCGACTCCAGTCTTGTAAAAGGGGGAGGAGAAATAGCCAAACACTGTATGCTTTTAAGAAAAACAGATTTTTAAACGAAATACTGTTCTATCCAGAGGCTTTAAAACTGGTGCATTTACAGCAAAAAGGGATCCTGTAGCTTTAACTTGTAAACCACATCTTTTTTGCACTTTTTTTATAAGCAAAAACGTGCCGTTTAAACCACTGGATCTATCTAAATGCCGATTTGAGTTCGCGACACTATGTACTGCGTTTTTCATTCTTGTATTTGACTATTTAATCCTTTCTACTTGTCGCTAAATATAATTGTTTTAGTCTTATGGCATGATGATAGCATATGTGTTCAGGTTTATAGCTGTTGTGTTTAAAGATTGAAAAAAGTGGAAAACATCTTTGTACATTTAAGTCTGTATTATAATAAGCAAAAAGATTGTGTGTATGTATGTTTAATATAACATGACAGGCACTAGGACGTCTGCCTTTTTAAGGCAGTTCCGTTAAGGGTTTTTGTTTTTAAACTTTTTTTTGCCATCCATCCTGTGCAATATGCCGTGTAGAATATTTGTCTTAAAATTCAAGGCCACAAAAACAATATTTGGGGGAAAGAAAAAAGAAAAAATCATGCCAGCTAATCATGTCAAGTTCACTGCCTGTCAGATTGTTGATATATACCTTCTGTAAATAACTTTTTTTGAGAAGGAAATAAAATCAGCTGGAACTGAACCCTAAATCTTGACTTTTGTCATTATTATGCCCAGGGCCTAAGATTGGGGGGGCCTTACAGTGTGTAGAGACTACACAATCTGCCTTAGCTTTGAAACAAGTTAAGTTTTGAGAGAGGAGGCTGTCAAATGCCATCTTACTGAGAAATATTAGAATTCCTCTTGGCCAGATTTGGCAGACCCAGACCCTGAAGTGACGGCATCAGCTGAATATGTGTCAATTCTATGTAGCCTTTCTAGGAATTTTCTGTGTTTACACCATTTAAATAAATGCCCTTTGGCTTGAAATTTTAAAGGGGGTAGGGGCAGCGTGGACAGAACTCTTCACAGAAGAAACTGACTTGCAGGTTTTTTTGTTTTTTTTTTAACTTGATGCTGCTTTCTCCTTGACTTGCCCATGCTTACCTCCAGCAGTGGCTAGAGTTGTTTTCCACAAGTTGAACAAATAAACCTGTTAAATTACCAGCAGATTGTGGAGGAGAAAGCCTTTACCAATTAGGAAATGCAAAAGGTGTATACATTTTTTTCTCAAAAGCAGAAAGGTTAACATGGTGCTAAAGTCTCCATTTTGGGCCATGCCCAGCATGGGCTCCATGAAGGCTCAAAGGAAAGCCCCTCCCCCACCCAAGCTGCATAGCGCTTAATTTCAGCTAGTGGAGATTTATACCTTTTGCAAGCGTCAGGCACAGCAGTATTATTGAGACCTGTATGCAAAGAGAAAAAGTACCTTGGATTTTCTTAGGTCCATTGCTCTTAGGTTTGGAACATAGGACTTGCTGAGTAGCACTATTTCCTGTTTATTTTCAGTGAACGATTGATATTAACTAACAAAAGCCATCTTCACTTCCAAATGTCTGTTAATTAAAAATGTATATTTTGTATGTCTTCTAGTTCACTGCTGGAGAGGAGGGGTTAATAAGCCGAAGTGTTTGGAAATAATCCCTTAATCTGAATTGCTTATAGGTAAGCGAATATCCATCCTACAGCTGGAAGAAGAGATTTTTGAAGACTACAAAGCAATTTTTTTTTGTTCAAGGAAAAGTAATAATTTCACCCCTCCTCCAAAATAACATGTGTTTAAATATAATTCATCTCTTAAAGATAGCTATTAATTTAAAAATATTTTTCATGTATGCTGCTAATATATTAAGTTTTAATTGCAGTTTGTGTTTTCCAATTGTAATATACCATTTTTTAAGAAGACCTTAAAACAACATGGCATCTTAAGTTTCTTCAAAGACCTTTGCAAAAGGAGAAAGAACTCTTCTATAGCAGAGTGCTTAAATTTAATTTTTGTTCATTATAGTGATGATAATGTGAATGTTTAGCTTTTTTTCAGATCCAGGCTATCAAAACCTTGACATAAATGAAGTTTATTTCATTCATTTTTTAAAAAATGGTGCATACCTTTCAAAGTATATTTTTATTTTGTAGGGTTCTCCTGCTAGAATTATGTTTATTTTCCCTTGACTTTCCATATAAGAGCAGATGCTTTAAATATTTTCTTTAAGAATTTTGATAACATTGCTGTTAAAAATTAAAGCTGAAATGTGTGTGTCCTTCCTACCAGGTGGTAGAGTAAATGTAAGAAACATTTTCATACTCTTGTCTTTCCCCTGAATCAGTTTTCATTCATAGGGGATACTCATGTGTTAGGTGATATAAGGCATAATAAACCTGAGAAATCAAACAGTTTAGTATGATTTTTTTCTTTCAGATAACTTGGATCAATAGAAAAGATTAAGTTTCAGATTTTAAGAATATCAAGCAATTTTCTTTTAAAGATACTGCTTCTGGCCCTTGGCTGCATCAGAAATGTTAAGCAAGGTTTGTCAATTCCTGGTTGAATCCCTTTAAGTGCCAGGGAAAAATAAAGAGCATGCATGCTGATATGGTGGGCCCAGTGCCTGAAAAGGCTTTTTGGATTTGTGCTTACACTGCCCCGGGGCGGGGGCACTGAAGGCACTAAGGGATTCTGGAAGTAGACATCACCACTTACCAAGAATTTCCAGTATTTGTAGGGCACACTAGAATTAGAAGACATGGCTTAGGGAATGCCATGGGTAAGAAGGCTTAATCATAAATTTAAAGCAATTTAGGGATCCCAAAGAAGTATTTAAAAGATACAAATGTGCAAAAACCTTGTAATTCTAGGAATACAAACCCATCTCACCTATTTGGATTTTTAGAGTGGAAGGTTGGTATGCTTTATTTTTCTTTCTGGTGGTTTTTGTTTTATTTTGTGCTTTTCCCACCTTTTCCTTTGAGGCCTATGAAATACCTCTCTAATCCAGATTCACTAGGATTTACCTCTATCCCTCTGATTTATCCTGGAAAAGTATCTCCATACACATTTCTAAGATTGTCACTCTGTTTATCATTTGAAAGCTAAAGTGGAAGGGTGGGGAGAAAGCATCTCCAGGCCCTTGGATGTTGTGTCAAACTCTTCAAAATATCTTCCACTCTTCCCCTTTGCACAGGATAAAGTACAGAATTCACATGCTGCTATTCAAGGCCCTGCACAAAATGGTTTTAAGCCCACCTTTCCAGTTTTCCAAAACTGTTATATAGCCAAACCACTCTCTCCCATTAGACTGGAATTCTTGGAGGGAGGACAGGAAGTAGGCTTGGAATACTTCTTGTATCCCCAAATTTGCCTTCCCTGGTTCTTTGCGCGTAATAAATACTAAATTCTTATTTGTTGACTTAACATTTACATTGTTTCCATGGGGCCTTAAGAGCTTTCAAAATGCATTTGCATTTTATGCTGCCTGTAGTAAGTAGGAACCCAGGAACTAGTGAAAACCTGCCTTAGACTGCCACTTCGAAGACCAACAAGCTGGAGGATCTTGGTCAAATTTCTTCGCCCCTTTAAGCCTCGATGTAAGTGTTTTACATCGTTTAAATAGAATTTTATCCAACATGTGAAAACGTGTAAAGCTATTGTGAGAATCGAGTGAAACGCACCTGTAGAGGACATGCTGTAGCGCCTGGCCTACCATCCGGGCTCATTAAATGCTAGATCCTTACCTCATGGGCTGCTATAAAAAGGTAATGCATGTACAAGCCTAGCACAGTGCAAGTAACATAGAAGACACTTAAGTTCTTAAAAATAAATTCCCTGAATCAGTGTTTCCCAGTCTGGGACATGAACTACCAGCATCAGAATTACCTGGGTATTTTGATAAGGGTAGAGACTGTATAGATTCCTGGCCTCAGTCAGACTGTAGGGACGGGGCTCTAATGAGCCCCCCATGTATTTATAAGACTCACGGAAGTTTGGAAATCACTGCCCCCACAATATTTTAGCATATTCTCCTAATAAGTGTTCAGGCAAAGAGTTATTTCTAGCCCCCCCCTCTTTTTTTACATAGAGAAATTGAGCTGAGAAAGGCTCAGTGACTAGTCTGAGTTCAGAGGGTCAGAAGTGCCAAAAAGGGCACTAGAGACCCATGTCCTGAGCCCTAGAAGCAGCCCGGAACTGATTTCCCTAAACAGATGTCTTCTCCATGTCAGCAGTAGAGAAACGGACTTACCCAAGGCCTTGTCCTCTGGTGAGGCTCGGCAGCCCCTGGTCTTCCCTCAGCCCTCGACCTCACTATCCATTTTCCAAGCCACCCCTACCATCCTCAGTGGAAGTGTAAGTTTAAGTAATTAGCTGGCTTAATGTGTATATACATTGCAGTTAAACAAATGTGTGCTGAAAAATGAACACAGGGACTGATTTTTGAAAGAAATGACCAATGCAGAGGAGAATAGAAATGGTATAAATAAAGTGAGTGGAACCTCTGCTTTGTTGCCAAAAAGAGCTTTCAACAAGTGAGAAAACTGGAAATTATTCAGAGGAGCACTCAGTCTTTATAGAGAGGGCTATAGTTTACCCATTATATCCTAATGAGATTGACCGTTGGCTACAGTTAACTTGAAGGGTTTTATGGTTTCCTGCATGTGTTGTTTTTCCTTCTCTATGTTAAAAAGAAGAAAAAAAAAAAAGAAAGAAAAAGAACCCTCACATCACCAAACAGTATTTCCCAGGGGGCCGTTTGACCAGGCTGCTGCATTTTGGTTTGGGCCTTAGTTATCAGTGCACCTCTGTGTGTATGTCCATGGATACAGGTGATAATAAATTTAGTCCATTTTATTTTCTTCTGACAGTTTCAATTCAGGGCAATTGGTTTATGGAGTACTGCCAAACAAGCCAGCCCTAAGTCAAGTCATGGCAGGAAGCTTCATGTAGGGCCTTCCTTTATCCTGAAGATTTTTTAAGGACAAGATTGTAACTCATTTGTGCACCAATACACAAAATTCCTTTGCATCACACAGAAGGCATTCAAATGATATTCCATTTGAGGTTTCTTTCTTTTTTTTTTTTTTTTTTTAAGAATAGGACATAAGAGGCCGGGCGCGGTGGCTCAAGCCTGTAATCCTAGCTCTCTGGGAAGCCGAGGCAGGCGGATCGTTCTGAGCTCAGGAGTTCGAGACCAACCTGAGCAAGAGCGAGACCCCGTCTCTACCAAAAATAGAAAGAAATTAATTGGACAGCTAAAAATATATATAGAAAAAATTGGCCGGGCATGGTGGCACACGCCTGTAGTCCCAGCTACTTGGGAGGCTGAGGCAGTAGGATCGCTTGAGCCCAGGAGTTTGAGGTTGCTGTGAGCTAGGCTGACGCCATGGCACTCGCCCCAGCCAAGAGAGTGAGACTCTGTCCCAAAAAATAAAAAAAAAAAGAATAGGACATAAGAAAAAAGTGCAACATCATTTAGTTAGCCCACTTGCTTCTTTAGATATTTCCCCTAATACATAATTCTTTAGACTAATTTTCAAACGCATAATGAATGTGCTGTTTCCTGACACAACATGCAATTGAAAGACAGGAGGCAAATGGAAACTATTATGCTTAGTAGGCTCCCTGGGCAGTGAATGCCGGGCAGTGTGGCATGATGGTTGCCTAATACATATGGTGCATGGAACTGCTTTGATAAGAGCTAAGTGGCCAGGCCCTGTTTAAAGATCAGTTAGCTCCTGTTGCATATGTGGTTAATTGTCACTTTCTTTCCTACCTGTTCCTGCTCTCGCTTCCCCAGACCCAACACCTAAAACCTGTGAAAATAATGTCTTTCTGAAACTCTTGCTCTTCAGTCCTGCCTCTGCTTTCTCCCTTCTAATTCCCACACCCCTTCTGTGTGCCTTTCATCTGCCGTGTTTGCCAATCCCCCCAGACTTTGAATAATTTACTTGAAGTTCCTGGGAAGTCATGGGGCTCTCCAAACACACTGCACTTTGTTCCTCCCCCAGGCAGAAGTAGGTCCAGAAGCCTGTCTTTGAAAGAAGTGGTGCTAAATACATTTGGAGATTTGCTAACAGCTTTAATTTAATTTTTTGGATGAGCACCCAATGAATCCAAAGACTGGAGGGAAAAAAAAATTGGGTGGAAAAAAGATGTTGCTGAAAGTGAAAAGTACTCTGCATTTTCCAAAGAGTATCAAGTAAATTAAGGAAACACTGGCTAAGATTTCCAGCTTTTATTGTTGATGTATTTTTATACATGTCTTTCCAAATGTGTGGAAGTTTTTCTTGAGTAGCTACTAGAAGTGGAAAATTACTGGGTCTTGTGTTATAGACATAGGCTTTTGACAATTTTCCTACCCTGGAACTGGTTAGGTGAAAAGTGGTTGCTGGGGAGAAAATTAGTGATGTGTCTAAATGAACGAAGGTGAAAAATTAAACCGAACATTGAAACAATCACTTTACCCCCCAGAGAAGGTGAATGGATTATTTTAGCATGTAAGTAGAGACATCTGCAAAACATACTGAGATGATTTTTCTATCCCAAGTCTCTGATAACATATATAAGTAAAAAAGAGAGTAGTTACCGAAATAGCCTTGACACCGACATGGTGCCAAATGTGGGGATTTTAGCACTACTGAAATGAACATGAGAACAGAGATCAACTCTCGTGGGTCTTTTTCTTCCATTAGAAGTCACCAGGCTGATTCCCATTTCTGTGTTATGGTCCTTATTTTTTGCTAGGCTCTATGATTGCAAGGAAGAGAGAATCAGTCAAGGAACCTGAAATCACAGAGCTTTATTGCAAAGAAACAGAAGACTATAAGGGAACTGGAGATTTCATGGAAGTTCTTGGAGAAATAGCTTTTAAGATCCACAGCTGCTCTAGAGAGCACATTAAGCAATTGTCAACTTAGCATTAAGACGATGAAGATAATTAATATTTCTCAGGCCATCTCCTAGACTTCCTAATGTGAATTGACTTCTCTCAATACCAAATCCTGCTTCTGTTTTTCATATTTTGTCCTTCATATTCCCTTTTAAGACACCTGTGCATGCCCAGTCATCTCATCAATTACTTGCCAAGTAGTGAACTGGCTGCTTCTGGACCAATCACTGATTAATTATATTCTTCACTCTCCCATCCCTCTTTTTTCCTTTTGTTCCTGGGGTCTGATGGCTTTCACACTTCCTTTCACAGGAGGGTAGACCCAAGGTTCTTGGAGAGCCCACGCTTCCTCCTCTACCCTCCACAATATCCTCACTTCAGACAGATTAGGTTGGCTTTTATGTATTTAATATATTGATTTTTTTTCCTGTAGCTCTAATTTTGGCCATAAAGCCGAGACACATAAACAGCAGGCATTAAATATATGACACTCCAAAGAGAGTGTCCGATGATTGGGGCCAGTCAAAGCCCTTACCCAATAATCCAGAGCAGAATTGACCCTACCGTAGTCAATATTCTCCTCCTTAACACCGCTCCTCCAGTCCAGATAAGCATGAGATTAGAAAAAGGAAGGAGTCCTGAAACGTCCTTGAGGGGTCCATCCACAGGACACCCTTGCCCCATTCCAAAGTCAAGCAATAGGAAAGTTCCAAGGGACTCTCCAAGAGAATAAGTCATAGAGATTAGGGTGTCTATAAGAAGGGGAGACAGGCATTTTATTTGTAGTCGGTCATCTGCTTAGGCAGCTGATTTGTTCTGCCAGAGAGAGATGGGGTGGAGGTGCAGAGGCAGGCTGGGAGGGGGTTGTTGGCCATCTGCTTTCTGCCATTCAACACAGCAAGGATTCGAGTCTCTATGGGTCATGGACATTGAGATAGGAATCCAAGAAGCAAGAAGGCTATGGGGAGTCCTGTGAAGAGCAGGAATGAGAGTGCTAAGGAAGAATTCTGGCTGGAGTCCTCCAAGACAGATGGGGCTATGAGAAAAACCCACATATGTGCCCTTGGGGAAAGTAGCATTTGGATGCCCACCTTCCAGAAGGCCATCCATGGCCAGTCAGTGTTATCTGGAAAATTAGCTCCCAGTGACATACAGAGGACTTCTAACAGTGGCCAGTTAAGTAGAGGGGTACTCGTCCTGTTCCCTGGCCCTGCATTCTTTCCCTAGCACTGGAGGAGCTAGGCTTTCAAGTGGGAGGGGAGAAGGTGTCTTCTACTGTATGCAATTCAAGTTAACTCAGGAGGAGAGGACAGGAGATTTAAGTCATATCCGAGGGTAAATTTTAAAATTCGATTGACTTTATTTTATTTTATTTTTGTAAAAGACAGGATCTTGCTCTGTTGCCCAGGGTGGTCTCCTGGCCTCAAGCAATCTTCCCACCTCAGTGTCCCAAAGTGCTGGGATTACAGGTGTGAGCCACTGTGCCCAGCCTGGATTGACTTTTTTTAATAATTGAAAGTAACTAGAAAGTTATGGACTCATACCACAATCTCATCAGGTACTTTTTTTTCTTCTTGTACCATGATGCTGATCATATAACAACATATTCTACTGCTGGAACATCCATGTGGCAAATTGGCAAAAGATTCCGGGCTGGGTTTAGGGCTACTTTGTGGGATTCCACCCTTTAGTCATTATAGAGCTAGAGTCCAAGATACACTGCCCTCTTTCTTTCTCCTTTAGACAGATGTGCTCAAAGAAAATCCACACATAAACACAACCAGAGTAGTTTCTCTTTCATTTATTTTACATAAATGATTCTGCTTTAAAAATGGAAAAAGCCCCACTGCTTTAGGATATGGTCACAGAATCACAGATCATAGAATTTTCAACTTTTTAGATTGCAGTGGAAATTTAGAGGCCATTTGACCCAGCTCCCTGGGTTGATCCTACCAAATCCCCCAACCCTCACATGACTTTCAGGCCTGTTCTGCCCTGGATAATGGTCTATGCTCCAAAATTAACTGTTATTATCAAAATCATTATTAAAATCTCTGCCCCCTCAAAATAAAATAAAACCCACCGTCCTTCCTTTACGGCTGCTATTAGGTAGGTGTTATAACAGCAATATGATTGAAACTTTGATTAAATGGTCCTCAGTCTCTTAACCAGATATATTTACATTTTAAAAAGGAGATGCTAGTTAAGTTCAATAAAACTGTTCACTTGTAGAAGTGTGGGTAGTTTGATGAAATGAAATGAGAACTTTCATTCAGGCAACGTGGGAGGACGTCTCTTTAGCTGTAGGGTAGTGACTGGCCGCTGTTTTGGCAGGCCGGCTGTAGCAGGCCTTGGGACTCCGCTGGAGGGTCAATTCCTTTAAATTGTTTCAATTTCTTCCAGTTCATTCCCCTTCTCTACCCAAACCCACACGTTCTCTGAAACAGTAAGAGGGTGTTCCGGGCAGTGTCTGCAGGTTCAAGTACATATTGCTAACAAAATTGGCTTTAGGAACTTCTCCATAAACCACAAGCATTTTATGAACGAAATAGCCCCAAATATTTAAGGAGTAGAGAAATCCAAAATATTCCCACTTCCTCCATGGCCATTTGGAAGAAGACAGACATGTAAACTAGGGACCACCAATTGTTTCTCCATTTTTGCTCCCAGCAATGGAGACCTTAACAACTGTGGAACATTTAAAAATAACCCTAAGAAAAAAATCAATGAAACTGTTCATTTCTAGTCCTCCCTAACATAAAAGTAGCTGGAGCCCACTGTGGTTGTCCGACCTGTGCACACTCACTGCGCAGTCAGGTGAGACCTTCCTCAGAGAGCGTTTCCCGCCCCGGATTCCTGCGTGGCTCCATTCCCTGAGAGGGAACACTTCCCCGTATCTCTGTGCCATCTCTGATTCAAGCTCGTCCATCTGGAAGTAATATTACCCGAGCGTTTATACCCTAAGCCCGGCTCTCCGCAAGTGACTGCATGTTTCCTGAAACCAACTATTGGCAGCTGTTACATAGGCATTTTCTGTTTTTTAGATACCTATAATTACACCAATTATGCCAATCATTGATGTTTATAAAGGATTTAAAATTTTACACACCCAGAAGTATCTATCAGGAAGCAGCATCTCAGGCAAAGTGACACCCCACAGAGGGGCCTATTTGGCCATCACAGTTGCTGCTCAGAGTCTCTTAAACTGAGCGTCGGAAGAATAAGCGAGGCTTCTTACAAGCCTATATGTTTTAGGCAAGTTAATCCTGTCACTGGAATACAATTCTGTTTGGTTAAGGACTACAGAACTCAATCTAACTTTTATTTTCAAAGGAAAGAGCAATGTGGCCAAGTTAATGACATTAGGCTTTTAACTGCAAACTCTCTCAACTGCAACATAAGGTTAAAATGGTTGTCATCCCTCTGTCCCAGGCTCCACCTGTGGACACGGTAAGGCAGGACGAGGACCATCCAGTTAGCACGCTGACGGGAGAGCAGAGAGCCGTCCCGGCATTGCTGGGCAGATCTGTATTTGAGCCTGAGGCAAAAGGAAACCTTGAGTAAAACTAATCCTGTCTTTATTTGATACTTTGTTCATCATCGATTTTTTTTGCATTAATTTTGACTTTTAAAAATACCGCATTAACATATTATTTGCCTTGGTTACTGAGTTTTTTGGCTCTCTGTTAAATTTTGTGTCCGTCCCAGCTCTGGGTTCCTAGTGGTAGATTTGGTGTGTGGTTTGCTGGCTTTGGGACTGCTCCATACATCTGAGTCTTTTTTTTAGAGAGAGGGTCTTGCTCTGTTGCTCAGGATGAAATGCAGTAGTGGTAGCATTGTAGTTCACTGCAGTCTCCAACTCCTGGGCTCAAGTGATTCTCCTGTTTCAGCCTCCCAAGTAGCTGGGACTACAGGTGTGCACCATCATGCCTGGCTGATTTTTCTTATTTTTTTTAGAGATAGGGTCTGGCAACAGTGCAGGCTGGTCTTGAACTCCCAACCTCAAGTGATCTTCCCTTCTTGGCCTCCCAAAGTGCTGGGATTACAGACTTGAGCCACGATGCTGGCTAAGTTCTTTTTATATGCCTGCATTGTATGTATTTGCATTTGCCCAGCAGTGTATTGGATGGGATTTACTATTTTTAATTGTGTTCCTGAAACATGAGAACAATTGTCCTTAATTGTTAGGATGTATGAGGATCATCTAGGGTGCTTGCTGCAAACATGGATTTCAGTCTTCATGCCCTGAAATTTGGATTCACTATCCCTAGGTGGAATTAGGACCTCTGTATGTCTACGTTTTTAAACAAACAAAAATGTTTCCGATGCAGGTGGTTTGTAAGCCACACTGAGAAATTCATTACAAATATGTTTAAAAGCCTCTATTTGAGGGGGTATTACTTCTGGTGTAACTATGCCCTGTCTCATCAAGGGCAAGGGAGGTTACTAGGAAATGGCAGCTGCCTGTGAAATATTATAGCCACCAAAAGTGACAATAACAAAGTTACTCTCCAAGGCAACCCTAGAAATCTTCAGTCCCCAACCCCCAGGCCATGGCCAGGTTTCTGCTAGAAATTGGACCTCACATCACCGCCTGAGCTCTGACCCCCTGACCCCCTGACCCCCTTGCTTCCCCTGTCCCCCAACACTACCCATCCCCCACATTCCCTACACCCCGAAAACCCCCTCCCCCATTGGTGGAAAAATTGTCTTCTGTGAAACTTAGTAACCAGGCCACACAGCAGGAGGTGAGTGGTGGGTGAGCCAACAAGGGAAGCTTCATCTGTATCAGTATTTACAGCTGCTCCCCACCACTGGCAGCACTGCCTGAGCCCCCTCCCCCAGTGGAAAAATTATCTTCCATGAAACTGGTCCCTGCTGCCAAAAAGGTTGGGGACCACTGCTGTAAGGAACAGAGAGCCATAGCCAGAAACTTCAGTGCCAGTAGGCTGGTTGCAGTGTCCAGCAGGTAGGATTTTCTGATAATTCTGCAGACAGTAAACAAAACAACACGTGTGTGAGCACCTGATGTCTACAGGCAGCTCACAAATGCAAGGGGTTATTGTTATTACATTTATTCAGTGTTTTAGAGACACTTAACGTGCCACAGAACATTGTATTCCTTTACAAATCCCCATCCTGCCAAATTCTCCAAATTTAATAGGATTATCCCCTAATGGAATGCTTTAACAATATTTCTCAAATCGAGGTCTGAGAACTACCTATTTAGTACGTAATCCACAAAGGATAGGTGACTTTTCCTGAAAATGTTATCTAGAGCTCCTCCCCCCAAAAAAACCGCTTCTTTATAGCCTCAGGCACTTGTGGAAAGTTGCAAAATTATCCAAATCAAGATGGAAGGGATTTAATAACACGCTAGCATTCACAGTTCTGCACTTGTATAGGTTATCTACCTCGCTTAGCTGTCTCAGTGCAGGCATGGTTTCTTCAAAACCATGAAGCCAGTAGTCAGCAGAGGCAGAATTTGAGCTCAGGACGTAAGACAGCAGGACCCAGGCACTTAACCACTGCACCATCTCTGGCAGCAACAGGGAACGTGCTCCGGTGAGCTTCAGTCTCTTTCTCTCCAGGGCAACATTCCCAACCAGTTTTACCAATGCTTCTCCACAGGACAGTATTCTAGGTGACACCCCTTCCCCCCAATTCTTAGTTCTCTGTTGTGGACACTTCATATTTGTGAAGCGTCTTTGAGCACCCTATCACTCAGTAGAAAACATACATAGAAGTCATCCCGTCTTCAGTGGGGTTGGTCACACTGCTGCTGCAGCCTTAGAGCTGCCTGCCCTCCACGATGTGGGCTCTTTCTCTCATGGGGCTGCTGTGCCTCAGCACCCTTATCTGATGCTTGTGGGACCCATCGTTTATCCCACTCGACTTTATTTTAGAGTTGTTTTAGCTGATGCAGCATGGTTCTCATCCTGTTTCTTTTTTTTTTTTTTTGAAACAGAGTCTCACTCTCTTGCCTGGGCAAGAGTGCCGTGGCGTCAGCATAGCTCACAGCAACCTCAAACTCCTGGGCTCAAGCGATCCTCCTGCCTCAGCCTCCCAAGTAGCTGGGACTACAGGCATGCGCCACCATGCCCAGCTAATTTTTTCTATTTTTAGTTGTTTGGCCAATTTCTTTCTATTGTTTTAGTAAAGACGGGGTCTCGCTCTTGCTCAGGCTGGTCTCGAACTCCTGAGCTCCAATGATCCGCCGGCCTCGGCCTCACAGAGTGCTAGGATTACAGGCGTGAGCCACTGCCCTTCCGCCCCTCCCTGGCCTGATCCTGTTTCTTCAATGGTGCTTACACCATTCTCGGCCTCAACTCCACTTTGCTGGCCCACACTGGCTTTGGGCCAGGCATGCGCCGTGTTTGGGCTTCTTTGTGATCTTTCTGGAACAAGATTGGCCCAGGGCAGCTGGTTAGGTGAGTCCTGCAACGTGCTTCCTTTGAAAGGCAGGCAGCAGAAGAGGTTTTTGCTGTTGCTCTGCTGTCTCCTCTGATGCAGAGAAGGAGCTTCCAGCCCAGACGATGTCTGCCTTCCTTTCTCGGAAGTTAGAGATCTTGCTAACCCCTTCCCTTTTCTTTTTTGGCAGCTGGGAGCAGAGAGTGCACTGGGCCGGCACGGGAGGTGTGGGGAAGACTGGAGAGTGAGCCAAGCCTGAGAATTACCAGAAAGGTGTTGTACTATTTTTTATTTTATGTTTGGAAGTTAACAGGATGAAATTAAAAAGGAAAGCTAGCTTTTCTCCTTCCACTTTTCCTGTACGACACACACACACACACACACACACACACACACACACACAGCACACTCAGTCCCTCAGGTCTTATGGTTTCGATCGCTGTTCTGCTGTTGCATTGCTAGAAGAGGAAGGTGATATTTTCGAAGACATTTGATCCATCTAATGGAAGAGGAAGAAAACAGAGAGATGAGATCAGGGGCATTTCTGGGAAAGAAACTCTGAAACACAAGGGACAAAAGAGTGAGTCATTGGGCCAGAAACAATCATGAGAGACCATCTGGCTCAGTGCTACCCAGTTTTTTAGGGTATCTGTAAATTTCTAAATGGGTTGACAATTACCTGTTCTGCTGCATTGGAAGAGGGGGATATTTGCTTATTTGCCTCTGACAGTGAACATTTGTGTAAAGATTGAGGGAGGGCATTATATTTTAGCCTAGGCCTCTGAAATGAGCCTTTGAAAATTATATATCTGGGTGATAATGAACAGGAACAACGAAGTTATAATAAGGTGGCAAACGCAGGTGCACCTTTTTCCAGACTGGCAGATCCCCGTGCCCACTGTTGTGGCTGGAAATGGCAGAGACTCGGTTCCCAAACTCCTTTCCTGCCAGGGGCAGCCAAGTGTCCAAGAAGTTGACCTAAGGGCAAGTCTGCAGGGGAAGGGAGGGCCGTGTCTGAGAGTGATTTTCCTGCCTGATAATGGGTGAGAAGCCACCGATGAACACCTATTCCTGTTTCCTTCCTGCTTAGCATGCGGAGGGTGTGATGTTTGGAGCAGCTGCGTATGACTATCCTGTGGCCAGGCACAAAAGCCGAAAAGAACTGCAGGGTGGCTGACCCAGAACCCTGACATGGTAAACTATGGAACCAACTAGAGAACAGCAACGCTGAACTTCTTCTTAGGTGGGGAAAATAGATTCATATTGACCAAGCCACTTTTAATCAGGTGGTCTGTTGCCTGCAAACAAAAATCTTACCTGATTCAGATAGAGAAGATGATTTTCATGCAAAAAGTTATTGATTGGCTTACTCCAGGGCCTAGAAGTTACTACTAAATTTCATCGCCATCGTTACCGCCACTGCTGGCATCAACAGCAACATTTACTAAGCACTTAATATATACTCGTGCTTTATATCTATTGTTTCACTTAATATCAACCCCATGAGATAGATATTATTTATCCTTATTTTATAGATAAGAAAATAAATGACACAGAAGTTAGGTAATTTGACCCAGGCAATAGCTGATAGGAAGTAGAACTGAACCTGATTCCATAACTTACTCTGAAAATGTTATCTGGAGCTCCCCAAAGCTCTTTTCCAGAGGTGTAAGTCAAAAATTTAAAGTGCAGCATATTGTTTTAAAGTAATTTTTAAAAAACAGTTATTTACATATGTTGTTCATACATAATAGCATTCACTTAACCATCATACAGTTACATTGATGAACATGTCCGTTTTTACAATTATTTTGAATAGTAATTTATTAGATTTCGTTTGCAAGGTTTTCCAATAGCTGAAGGAATGAAAGTTTGTCAAGAATGAAGTCACAAAAGAAAACAAAAGGCATTCTTGACTAACTGTGGACTCTTAGGTTTGAAAGGGACTTAGAGAATGTCATCTGACTCTGTGAAATGTTTTGCTGAAATCACAATTTACCTTTAATAAATATCATTCATATCGACCACAGTAGTAAAGCCTATTTGAAAAAAAGAAACAGATAGATAGTGATTTTACTGAATGTAATTAATTGGGCACCATGTGATGCCGGAATTATTTTCTCGATGATCACAATGGGTCCAATAGAAGGAAAATCTTGAATTTTTCTGGAGCGTAATGTGAAGCACTCTGTACTGTGGATAATCTTACTCCTTCCCTTCCCTCTTGAAAAAGAAGAATGTTTGCCCTTCCCCTCCGAGATGCCCAGGGGCAGCCCTTCCGTCATCTCTGAGTCTTTCTGGTCTCTGGGATGTCCTCCCTTGGGGCCTCAGACACTCAAACCTGGGGAAACGGGGAGAGTGAGCTCTCACTGACTACCCCTAAACAGTCGGGGCCTTCGTTGCTTTCACAGGAATGTTCTTCTCTTTCTGGGATAAAGACTCCTGATGGTGAATAGAGAAACAAAATGGAAGCGAAATTATTCTGGTTTTTTCTCTAAGCCAAGCAGTGGGCCTGTGCCTTTCTTTTTGTGCTTCATGTCTGAGCCACAGACCTTTTTGCACTCGGGGATTTGCTTCAGAGGCCTCTGGGCATAAAACTTTCCAAATCTGCTTCAGGTCGGTGCCCTTCTCCTCTCATCATCCTCGGTCACGTGTCCCTGCTTTCATGTTGGGCTCAGGCCCTTTTAAACTCTGAGCACACCAGGAAGCTTCTCATGCAGCTTTCTTTCGCCTGTCCTCACCTTTTCTTCCTCACGCAAGTTCTAATAATATCATCACACATGATTCCAGTTTTGAGAGTCCCTGTTCTCTTGCACTGTTTCTTATTCTCAAATCTCTGGCCCTCTAATTGTACCTGTCTTGGAGTCTTTTGAAATCTCCTTTCCTAATCTCTAGGAGAGTACTTTAGATTCAGCATTCCCTCTCTCTGGGGGATAGCTGTGGTTCCTTGGATTCCCACCCGCTCCCCAAGTTTCTTGTCATTTCCACTCTAGCAAAGAATTATTTTCCTCACTAGAATTAATTGCAGAAAGAACATCCAGATTTCACTTGAGAAAGGAAATTCTAATTATTCAAATTCCAGAATAGAAAGGAAATTCACTTATTTCAAAATTAATTAAAATGTTGAAACAAAGGAAACAATTATTCTATATTCTTAAATCAATTCTATATTCTCCTTCTTGCTGGAATTAATATAACTGTGTTCCTTTTAGGATGTTGCAATTTATAATTATAGATCAAAAATCATGCATGATTGTGTTGATCTAATTTAAAGACTTTGAAGTAATTTTTCTTCTATTATTTTATAAAATTTAATAGATACAAAACTTTAAAACTTTATGTGTCTTTTCTTATTAGCTGTAACTGATTCCTTTAAAAATACTGTGATCCTAGTTGCACTATGGTCAAAAATCACGTTTATTTTTAAGAATCTTAAATTGATTATTTTCTGCTATTTTTCTTTTTTAATCGAAGCTGTTTCTCTATCTTAACTTTTCATCAAAGTAGCTCTTGCTACCTTTGCGTTGGAACAGGATAGCCTTTTCCAGACTCTTAAGAGAAATCGATTTTGACTAAATGGTGCATCTAAATGGTGCAACTAAAACTCCCTTTGTTTATTAAGTTACAAATGAAATTCATCCTCTTCCAGAACCAAATGTATAGTCTTGCAGTGTATAATGCACTCTGTGTGTGTGTTGTGTGTATAAAATCAGTTTGCTCCATTGAGAGGAACCAAACACCCTATTAAAAATGTGTTTAATTATAAGGGTCACTATTTCACCCAACGAGAAGTCAAGTGAGCAGCTCCTGGTTGATTGAACAGCTCTCCGGTGTCATGGACCCAGTCTCTTCCTGCTTTGCCATTACCAGAACAAAATGATGGGTTAAGCAACTCCAGGCATCTTATTTTCACTGAACACTCAGAAGCAGGACGGGAGAAGTCGGAATTTCTCCTCCTGTCCTTCTTTCTCTTTCTCTTTTTCTCTGCTCTCTCTCTCTCTCATCAGGTAGGAAAAACTTTTCCAAAAGCATCCCCTCAAACATGTATCTGCACACGTCTACTTTTTATGTCTTGTATACGTGTAGTTACAATATTGAAATTTACAAATGTGGGCTACAATTTAAGTAGTGTCATGAACATTATTATAAGAAAAATTAATTCTACTTGCCCTCATGATTTAAAATATTAGGTAAGTAAACTGAGAAGGAAGAAATCTTTGAAACAATACAGGAGACAAAGGTCTGTATTACCCTGATTTAGGGATGTTTGTTGATAAATCCTATTCTCTGAAAGAAAACTCTATCAGTCAAAACCTAATATAATATGATTAACTTAGGGGTTAATTTTAACCCTGTGGCATCAACATTGAAAAAACAGTTAATTCTATTAAAATAATCTTCTAAGATATGCGTACATGTGGAAAGCAACAGAACATTTCAGGACTTAGTTTTATATTAATCACTGTAGTATGTCTGCGAATTATCAAATTTGGAATCATGTTGTAGGTTTCTTCTAATCATTTCCCATATAAGCAAACCACAGGAACTGGTTTGAGTTAATGACAGCTTTTGCCTGTAAGCCCAGCTTTAACCTGATGCTGCAGCAAACCCATTGTACAGATGAGGCTGTTTGTACATGAAAGTCAATACGTCATGAAAGCTGTAATTAAGAAAAGGGCATGGACAAGTACTTTGCTCGTTTAATTGCCAACAAAATGAAAGTGCTTGAAAAAAGTGCAAACTTTACAATTGGCGCAAAGCCTTCAGTAAATATGAGTTATGGGTGATCTCTTTGTTTCATTCAGGAAACTCTATCAGATGAGAACTTACGCCTGGCTTCCATTCCCACAACTCCACTGACCCGTCTCTCACAAAGTCAGTCGATATCATCTTCGTTGCTAAATCCATTGTGTGCAGTTCAGTTTTTATCTTACCGGCCCCGTCTGAAGCCCCACACGCTGCTGATCATGTCCTCTTTCTTGAAGCTCTCCTCCCTTGCTTCTGTGACACCATGTTCTCCCAGTGTTCATTTCTCTGTGTTTGCTTCTTTGTTCTCTTCCGTTGCCGACTACTCCTTACTTATTGGTGGTGGTTCTCTCTTCTCACTCCCACCTTCTGCAGTGAGTAAGAACATCCAACTAACGTGCTCTTTTTCACTCATGGAATCTGTGTCTAAGTGCCCTTGCCTCTCTCCTGAGCTCCAGACCTGCTAAATACTCCAGGCCTCCTAAATAATGTCACATCGACCTCAAAAGCACACGTTCAAACATGAACTCCTGGGCTCTTTCTCTAACGCTCTTTTTTTTTTTTATTTTTAATAGAGACAAAGGTCTCGCTATGTTGCGCAGGCTGGATTCAAACTCCTGGACTCAAGCGATCCTCCAGCCTCAGCCTCCTGAATACTGGGACTGGGACTACTGGTGTGCCCCACTGTGCCCGGCTTAGTCACTCTTTCTGATGAATGACACTACTGTCAACTCACTTGTGTAGGTCATTAAGGGGAACTGTTCTGGATTCCTTCTTCAGCTCTTTCGCCCCCACGTCCAGTGATTTATGAAGTGGTCTCCATTTTACTTTGCCAATGTTTCTGGAATTTTCCTCTTTTGCTCCATCCCTTCTGCCGCTGTTGTAGTCAAGAACTTTATTATCATTTTCGAGTCTTCAGTATTGAGGCAGCCCCCGGACTGTCCCCCCTACCTAGTCTTGCTGTGCCTCGGTCCCTTCATCACACGTCTCCAGTATGATCTGCGCGTTCACGGTACAAACCCAACCACTCCACTTCCTTGGCGGAAATCCTTCAATGCCTCCACAGCACCTTCGGGAGGGTGCGAACGCTGAAGTGGGGTGCACAGCACCCTTGGGAGCTGGCCCTGATTTAGCTTCCTGGTGTCATTTATTGTCACTCTCTTTCTTTTTTCATTCCCAACCTCTATTTTTTGTACTCTAACAGTACTAAAATATTTCTAGTTTCCAGAATATACCACACTTTGTTACTTGTACGCTCCTGGCCGTGCTTTTCTGGCTCCCTGATATCTTCTTTTTCTAATTCTTCACCTGGCTGCTAACAGCACAGGCGTCCTTTAGGGATCAGCACAGGCGTCCCTCTTCTGGGAGGCCTCCCGGCACCAGTCTGGTTTGGGTCACTGCAACTCTGTGACAACAAAGTCCTTATTTTATAGCCACCGGCTTGACTGTCTTTCCTACTCGCCATAAGAGATCCTTGAGGAAGAGACTGTGTGGCATTGGTTCTTGTAAGCTCCCACCTTTTCATGCGTCTGTTACTCAATATATGCTCACGGAATAGTGCATAAATGAGACAGCAGTAATAAGACAGTAAATAAGTTTAGCGATTTCTTTTAGAGAAAAACATTAAAGGTATTTACAAATGGCTATTCGAGGTCATATTTTGATCAGGAATATGGATATTTTGATTGTAGTAGAAACACATATTTTGCTTTTTTTTGGTTTGTTTGTTTACTTAATCACCCCTTTGTTGAGATGAAATGATCTAGATGTTGGTGGCAAACAAACTTGTCTTCATAACACCAGCCTATCTCTTCTAGCTGTTTGCTCTTGGATGAATTACACTTTAGAAACTCACTTTCCTCATCTGTAAAACTAGGACTGTATTCACTTTCGAAGCGTGTTGTGAATGTTAAATAAGAAATCTATAAAAAGTATCAAGGCCAAGCTCAGTGGCTCATGCCTATAATCCCAGCACTTTGGGAGGCCAAGGCAACATAATTGCTTGAGGCTAGGAGTTTGAGACCAGCTTAAGCAACATAGGGAGATCTCCTCTCTACAAGAAATGAAAAATAAATTAGTCAGGTGTGGTGGCACATGCCTGTAATCCCAGCTACTGTGTAGTCTCAACTACTTGGGAGGCTGAGGCATGAGGATCACTTGAGCCCAGGAGTTAGAGGCTGTAGTGAGCTGTGATGACACCACTGTACTCTAGCCTGGGAGACAGAATGAGACCCTGTCTCCAAAAAAAAAAAAAAGTATCCAGATATAGTAAGTGTTCAGTAAATATTGATTATCTTTGTCTTATTGGAATAGCTTATTAACTCAACAGGTTAATAGACTGTGTCATTTTTAGATGAGGGAAACACATCATTTGGCCTTTGGATAACATGGCTTACAGACTCTAAGTATCTAACAATTGTTTAATTCTTCAATTACGGTAACTTTGTAAGTTGTGGAATAAACTCATTTTATAGTAATTAATATTATATAAATTATCTTTTTAGTATCATAATATAGAAGAATTATCTATAATTTTCCTGATTATCTATTATAATAACTAGTCTATTATATTGACTAGCACATTAATAAAAGTGGCCTAATTTCATTCTGTTCTTGAAAGCATTTTTAAGTACACTAAATAATGTATAAATGTGTGGAGTTAAAATAAGTCCAAATGATAATCTATATATTGAAAATTACTATGTGGAAAGTCCTACAGTTTATAATTTATTTCTTTGCTGCTGCAAATGGCATAGAGCACAGCTCATAATTCTGGAAAGTAAATCACATTAATGTGGGAAACCGGATTAAACGAGAGACTATAATTCAGATGTTACTAAAATAAGTTTTCAGATAAATAAGCTAAATCTGGGCTGTAAATTAGACAATTTGACATTTTTTGAGTGTTCTACAAATATTTCAGATGGCTTCTTAAAGTTTTCCTAAAGTCAGCTCTGTCTTTTCTAGGGTAAATAATTGCTTGACTTAAAAGTCTTGGCAAAAGAAATAAAGGCTCCTGTTCCCAATTCCCCTCGCTTTATGAGTTCTTTCACCCACAGATCTCTAGCAGGTTAAACTGGCTACACATTGGCTTCTTTTCACAAGATAGGACTAATTACTTTAAATTGCTCTGGTTTATTAAGTGAAATCCAAAGTAGCTTCTGTGCCTACCTGACATTTAGTTAATGAGCACAGTGGTACCTCCAGGAGATTAATGGAACTTTGATAAAAGAGTAGTTTAATTGGTGAAATAGCATATCTGGATTTCATTGGGAAAAGGGTGACATAATCCATATATTTGAATGCAATTTAATGTAATTACATTGTAATTTTGGTTGTTGCCAAAAGATGGTCTGTCATTTGAAGTGGGAAATGAAGGTTAACTAATATATATAATTGAAATCGATCAACAAATATTAATGTGTACTTACTATGTTCAAGGCTCTGGGGAAAGTATTATGACAAATACAAAGAAACATAAGACATATTAATAGTATCTATTCTTACTTTACATACAGTACAGTAAACAAATTAATCGGGAGATGTATATGGATGCATGACACCATCCTGGACACTTCCGTATATTTTGACTTTATATTTTAGTAATCAAGTTTGCACTGATACCTATGTGTAGGACATTGCATTTACCAGGAAGTATTAACGATGATTTATTCTTTCACTGAAAGTTTGCTTAGGGGTATAGGGCATTGAGGTAAAAAGAAATAAGTAAAAGGCAGCATATGATAGGTTACATATTAATCAACCTTTATATTTGTGTAACACTTCTAAAAAATGCTTTCCTAAATGCATTATATTAAAATTATTCTGCTTAGTTCTGCTTTCCCCTTAAGCTATAAATCTACCCCCCTTTTTTCAGTCACCGTGGCTCAGATTGCCTAAAAATCAAGTCTACTTTCTTCTCTTTCTTTCTTTCCTTCACTTTCTTTCTTTCTTTTTTTTTTTTAGAGACAGGGTCTCCCTCTGTTGCCCAGACCGAAGTGCAGTGGGAGGATCATAGCTCACTGCAGCCTCCAACTCCTGGCCTGAAGCAATCCTCCAGCCTCAGCCTCCCAAGGTGCCGGGGTTACAGGCGTGAGCCACCACACCCGGCCTCTACTTTACTCTTACGTTCCCCACCACGTCACCTTTCCTCCACCTCTCAATCCACTCCAAGGCAATTTTCCTCCTCCATCCAACGCTTTTGAAGCTTTTCTTCCATTAGCCAAAGATCATGACCCCTTTCAGTTCTCTTACTGTTAGATCTTTCCCATGGTTGATACCAAACCTGTCTTCTCCCCCTCTGACTTCTCTAGTACCATTTTCTGCTGCTTCTCTTTCCTGGGAGCTGGAAGAAATGACTCAGTGCAGTGTTCTCTAGAGTGGCAATTGTGCCCCTGGCAGCACTGAGATAACAGATGACTTTTAATGGTACATGAATGCACACAGAGTTGGGGGAAGCTGCCAAGGGAAACTGAGGACAGAGGGAAGGACGGCAGGAGTTATGGGGTGAAGATTTTAGGAAACTAAGAGTGGGGAGGGGAAAGGGTGGTGATTTCTCTGTTTGACACCAGGCCTTCAGTGGTGGGTCCCTTTGCATATTCTCAGACATCAGCCCCAGATTTCCTCCTCTCTGGCTGCCCTGAGAGTCTGCAGGCTGAGCAGCCCAAGGTCCAGGGCTTGAGGAGGGCCCAGGCTATCCAAAGGCTTGATGCTGGGAGTTTTGGATTGAGTGGTTGGAGAAGACCAGGGATCTGTAGCCCTGGGGTACAGTTCAGCAGCCAGGAAAAGAAAGAATGGAGTCAAGAATAGCTCTGGAGCCAGACAGGCTGGGGTTTAGGTAGAGCCCTCCCACTTACTAAACTATGAAGCTAGAGGAAATGTGCTCATGCCACCAGCAGGGAGTCTTCTCTGCTTCTTCTCCCTCCCCCTGAACCTCCCCACACACATCTGCAAGTCCAGTCGACTCCATCCTCGAATCCACCCCTTCTCTGCATCTCCACCACTGTCCTGTCATCCCGGCCACTGTCATCTCTTGCTGAGCCAGGAGACAAGCTTTGAACTTTGTGTCTTCTTTGCCCCTTATACTCGATTCTTCACACCGCATCTGGAGGGATACTTTCAAAGTGAAATCAGATTACGTCACTGTCCTAATTAAAACCCTTCGAATGTTTTCCACTGCAGAGAAGCAGTTCCAAACTCCTCGTCATAGCCACAGGGACTTATGTGACTGCAAAGCTTACCATTGCTGAGCAGATTCCAGCCATGTGTTCCTTGTTTCTCGAACATGGCAAGCTCGTTTTTGTCTTACGGGCTTTGCAGTAGCTGTGTCTTACGCCTGGAGTGCTCCTTCCCGGTCTTTGTGGCCGATCGCTGCTCCAGATGTCCCAGACGGGACTTCTTTGACCAACCACTGCTCCTCTCCATAGCTTACTACTCACTGCCTCCTAGCTTATCACAACCGGAAATAATCTTGTTTGTTCTCCTCCCCCCGCCCCCCACCAGCACTAGGATACAAACGACCATGTCTGTTCTGTTCTGTCTTTGTCATTCCAATGCCTAGCATGGCGCCTGGCACAGAGGAAGCAGTCAACAAATATTTGTTGAATGTTGATTAAATGAAATCACTACATCTCTTTGAGCATTAGTTTCCATTGAGAGACAATTAAATGAGACTTTATATATATGTATGTATGTATGATATAATTTCATTTAACATCTAATATATAATCTCATTTCTGATATCTGTATGTAATATATAATCTCATTTTTATATGACATTTATATGTATAAAGTTATATTCATATATATCCTCCACATATATGTTTCTTATATATGTATACATAACCTGGCAAAGTGCCTGGCCCCTAAAGGGTATATAGTAAATGCTGGCTGTTATATTTTCTGTGTATAGTATATGATAAACTCAAGATCCTGAGAGCAAGTCCTGAAACTGACATTCATTCTGCCAGTGATACTCATTGGAAACCCTGTAATTTTTTCAGAAATTTCAGCTGAAGAATTTGCTGAAAACAATTTCAAAATTATGAAAACGCCACTTGATGAAAGGTCTTCGTAAATATTTTCTCAAACCAGATGGCAATGATTCAGGGCAAGGAAATCTTGGTAAATCACTTTTCTGGGTTTTACCAAATAACCTGACCCATTCGGAATGATTCAAGAATTCACTTCAGAAGCCTACTGGGAAAAATAAAATTTGTTGAACAAATGCCGACATCAATTTGATTAGGAATTAATTCTCAGTATCCAGCCTTTCTT